>VZTZ01002415.1:93227-253176 GCA_013400955.1 Drymodes brunneopygia | reverse complement strand
GGGGGGGGGGGGGGGGTGTTTGTTTACATGTATTTTTCCATGTATCTGTGTTTTCAGGTTGGGGTTCTTAATTGTTTGCTTTTTTTTGTTTGGTTGTTTTGTTGTGGTTGTTTTTGGGTTTTTTTTACACATATATTCAAATATAACAGTATTTCACAGTAGAAATACAGATTTTGGTGGCTTGAAGTCATATAAAAACAAACCCTTATTCTTTACTACGAACACAGGGTCAACTCTAATGCAAAGGTGGGTATAAACAAGGCAGCACTAATGCTCAAGTCACTATGTTAACCAAGTACATTACTAATAACATACATTTATTAATTACAGAAATTTCTAATGCAATTTTATCTATTACCCTAAAGTGGGGATCACAGTAACATCCAATCAAGCATTCATTCTCATTTGTTCTCCAATTAACATCTGTGTGTCTTTGCACTATGGTTTGTAGAAACATGAGCCACAGTGCTCTCGAGTGCCTATCTTGGGGCACTTGTAATCTTTATGAATGTAGAGAATGAGGCAGAAAATAAGTAAAGGTGAATCTCTATACTTTTTTTCTGATAATACAAAAAAGAGTGTTAAGAGATTCTTTTCTTTACAGACCAGCCTTCAAAAAAACCTCTGTCTTCCTGTACCAAAAAGTGCCCATTTAACAGCATATTAAAGCTCTTTGTGAGGGTCAGGCTGAAATGAAAGTATCTTTTAAAACACAGAACTGAACTATAATAAGAAAAAAAGGGTTATTATAGCTATTACAGACTTTATTTTTTTATTATTTTTCATCTTTCAAGATTCCCGAACTACTTTCATTCTACTAAAGATTTCAAAACCCTTTTTTTCTGCTTAAAAAAAATGAAGTGAAAATTTGTGCATTTCCCATTGACATTTCCAAATGCTAAAGCAAATAAAATTCTAGTTGAGGAGAAAGACTCTAGAATTAACTACACTAGAGTTAACTACAGTTGTCACAGGGCTAAAAAAAAATGTGTGTTAAGGTGATTTATTATTGCCTCTGGCCAACCTAGATCAAGATCCAAGAATGCTGAGTCCCACTTTGTGTCATGGATCAAAGATAATGACACAGCCAAGGCATCATTGTGAAGCTGAAAGCTATGCATCTTGAGACTAAATTCACTTTTCCATATCCAAAGTGAAAGCACTATTCTTTCTAGACCAAAAATGAGGTCTCTTTCAGAAAGAAAGTACTGATTATCCTCTCTGGAATTGAACTGCTAAACAACCTTATATAACCTGGTTTAAACAGGACAGCAAATACAGAGAAATTCTTTAGACACAAACCTTCACAGGAATGACTTCACAGTCATTCCAACTTCTATTTACAAGTAAAAAGGAGAAACTGGGACTAAGAAAAGACGTGTCTGAGCTATATGCCAACTTGATGATCTGTTACAAAAACTACCCCCCACTGCCTCATTGGACTATAAACTGCAATGAAATCAAAATCTATCATGTTCTTTGTTTATGAAAGTTAATTTTATTTTAACACTTAGCCATGCTAGCTTCAACTTATACTGTTGGGAGATGAAAAGACATTCAATAAACTACCCACTGAATAATATGTAGTAATTAGCTGTCAGTACCAAATAGGGAACTGGTGTCTTAATTACATAGGCCATAGAAAAGGTAGCTGAAGGATCTCAGAATTCCCATTCATTAGTGCCTAGTTAGCTGGGCAACAATATTAGCAATGATGATAATTCTCTGAGAAGGTCTCAGGTGTAATCAGTGAGAAAGAAGGTAATGCATGGAAAAGATTAGAAAAGCTGACAAATTGAACTGGCTGAGGTATGAGCTACCAGCATCTGGAGTCAGTTAACAAGATCCTTGTTCCATTATCCTGTCAGTGGAAGCAGAAGTTTGAAATAAAATAACAGGCAGTAACTGAACCACTGCATTGTCAGAACAGAGCAGGAGCATGTATTTTTGCAGGACGGTTTCAATACTGTTGCCAGAAATTCATCACAAGCAATAATAAAAGAGATGCAATTACTAGAGACATTTCCTGTGAAATTCCATCCACTAGAATTCAGTAGGAATTAAAAAACCCAAACCGCTCAGTCATTTTTTTTTTCTTAAAATGAACAAGTACATTGCTACAGAGTTTTAAAAGGACGGAGAACACCCACCAAAACTGCAGTGTAATTTGAGCAATGCTTTCACTGACTCATTATATGGTTAGATACTCCCACAGAAGTCTATAAATGCATGTTTCTCTCAAATACAACCACATTAATGGTGCCTTAAAATCTATTTAATAGTTGGAGGTTTATGATAGTTCAGATGTTGAGCAACTACTTTAAAGCAGAATATACTTTTGTTTGTTTGCTTCTTTCTTTAGGATTGGTGTTTTTTTGTTGTTGTTGTTTTTCTCTGGAAAACTAGGGAAATTCAGTGCTGCTGTTTTCCAGCTCTTCAGGTTGGAAATGTTTTCTACAGAAGACACTGAAGGCAACTAAGGAAAGCTAATTTTCTCTCAACTGACCATACACAGTTGCAGGATGCATGTCTAGAGTAACTGCAGCCCTCAATTAAACCTCAGTTCATGACATATCTGAACCACAGGCTCTGTGAGCCTAAGCCTGTGCAGGCACATAGGAAAGTGGGACAATGGATGGGACAGACAGACTGAACCACTGCCATCTTGCCTTCTCAAAAAATCAGACATATCAGGATGTTTTAAAGGTCTCTTTCCTCCCGTCCACTCAGAAAAGAACTGATTTCAAACACAAAAATGTTCTGAACCTATTACTCAATACTGGTCACAGACAAGAGCCTAATAATAAATAAATCATACAGATATTAGATAAATCAACTCAGAACTCAGCAAGTAAATTTCATTTCTTTACAGACACACACACTTAGAAGGGAAAGGCACAAAAAAGTGCAAATACCAAAGCAGACAGTACCTACCTTCAATGTACAGGGGCTCAACGACATCATGATTTATCAGTTCAAAGTTCTCATGACCAATCCAGTGCTCCACATTTCTTTTCCTGCCCGTAAAGAAGTTGTCCACAACTGTAACCTCATGGCCATCCATCATTAGTTTGTCAGTAAGATGAGAACCCACAAACCCTGCTCCTCCAGTTATCTGCGTTAGGACAGTTGGTATAAATTTCTTTTTCTTTTTACAGAAACACTAGACAAAGTCTACAAACATGAAGACAGAACAATAGGTTTCAGATCTTTGCTTACTCCAAGGGAAACAACTCCATTTCCAAGAATATTTTTGCCCAAGATTTACAGCTTTTAAAATTTACAGAGACATAATTGACATGTTTCATCACTGTCAGGCTAGAAGGTCAGCTACCTATTCACAGCAACAAAATCTCTTTTTCAGATTATATTATTTTCCTTTTTTCCTTTCAAATTGGATTGTGCTCTTTTTTGTGACAGCAAAGTCTAAAAAGGAGCACAAAGGTAATAGGAAAAAAATTCTGCAAATGCCATTTCTCAGGAAAAAAAAAAAGGTATGCCAGAATGTCAGGTTATTTTCATGTAGATTTATCAGACATGTCAAATCCAGCTTCTGTCTGGTTTACACAGAAGACACGCTGGGTATTCTAGTAACTACTGCAAGTTCTCACCCAGAAAGGAGGAAAGGAATTCTCTGAAGATCTTACATTTGAAATATCTGCTAAAACCAAAATAATTCCTTCTGTGTTTTAATGCATCCATAGCTTATATCATCCTGGCCTGAGGAGGCCAGGCAGTTAGATGAGATGATCTTTGCAGGTCCCTTACAACTGCGAAAACTCTATTGCATACTATCAGCTCTGATATGCAGTATTTGCCTATCCTGGAACTCTGATGTTCTGCTGCAAAGAAACAAGCAAAAATAAAATATTTAAAACCCTGTACTACCATTTCATGGAAGAAACAAGAAAGTTGATTAATTTTTCCTTTTTGCATCACAGACTTTAACAGTAAACAAACAAACAGATATCACTAATTCAGTAACGAAGCAGTCAGCACAATAAGCAGAACTGCAAGTTGTGTGACACATCCAGACCTATCTACAGAAGTGATTATTTTCTCTGCATTTCATAAACTGTTTTCAAGATTGTTTTCAAGAGTCAAGACACAACGGTCACAGCTCTCAAAAAGTAGACTTGTAAAAGACCTGTATAGTATCAGCAATATAATATATCTGCATGATCAAATTCACACTTTAAAAGTGATTCAGCTGTTGATGTCCATTCTTCAGCTGTAGTGAAAACTAACTGAACAATGAAAGGACAAGGTGGAATCAAGCAGGAATCTAATGAATGGATGGTGTACTACAATGACAAAGTGCTTTGTGGAAAAGGATGAGATGCCTTAAGTTCTTTCACTTTGGGTTAGTCAAAGGCTAAACATTTATCCTGTTGAGTACCCGGCCATCCACTGTTTCAAACAGCAAGATTAGCAGATTTTTTTTTAAACTAAAAAAAAAAAAGCAAAGGAAAACTTCCAAAGACTGAAAAGGAAAAAAACACACAAAAACTACATATTTTCTTTTGTAAAAGCTTGAATGTCCACTTCTTCTATTCTCATCCTTCGTTTTCTTATTAAAAATTCAGGGGTACCAGTGTGTCAAAGCAACTGTAAGCAGCAGTTAATAAAGGAATCTTTTAGTTGGTCTGTTTAGTATTCTTCTGAGTTTGTCAGGGCTTCCTTGTAGCAGATTCAACATCATATTCAGTTACTGGACAAACGTGAAGGAGAGACAGGATTTAGGAGAACTCCTCTCTGGAATAAAAGAAAGAATCTTGAGGCTCACGTTAAGCTGCAACAGAGAGGAGGGAAGAGCAGCTTTCTGGCAGAATGCTGAGAATGAGGAAAGAAGAGCAGTAACTGAGGGAGAACAGCCCTTTGCCACGTGTCACCACTCATCAGAGGGAAAAAACCAAACCCATGCACAGAAAACCTAATGCTATGAGGCCATCCTGACTCGCAAGCAAGCTGTAGCCTTGCTGAATGTTCCAAGGGTTTTGGCTTTTCTCTGGTGACCAGGACAAAACTTTTCTGTAGAAGACTTGAACCTACTCCCTCAACTGAGGCCCAAGGGAATCTCCAGCTGCTACTTCTATTTCCAAGATTCTAGAGAAGATAAACTCAGTGTTTGCAATGTAAGTCTTTGGTGCAGTAAAAGGAAGTGTCTTCTTCCCAATATCCCTTTTGAAAAACAACCATAACAAAGCAAATCAAATCAAAAGGCAAAAAAGCATAAAAAAGAAGGAAAAAAGCACACACACAAAAAGAAGAAAAAAAGGACAAAAAATGGCAAAAAAAAGCACAAACCAATTTTGTCTGGAAAGAAGTTTCCAATTACCTTAAACCTGCAAGTAGTTTTTATGATAAATCTATGTTGGCTTTATTAACATATCATTTCCATGAGTATTAGATAAAGAACTTAAGAAATGATTGAAAAAGGAGCTGAATTTCCCCTGGAAAAGTAAAAAACTGTGTAAATTATGTTTTTTACCATTACTTGAGGCAACATTAAAAAAAGAAAAGATGATTTATCACTCAAGTTCTTTGTACAACCTTCCTGTAATTATTCATAAAAACATCACTTCTAAATATTACTTCCTGCAAATCACAATGACATATTAATCTACATAATCATAAGCTGTACATGAATCATATCCATATCAGAACTGGAGCACCAGTACTTGGGTCTTAAAAAGGATTTCTTTATTAAGGCTACATTAATGAAAACATTTAATTACTTAGAAGTGCATGTACGCTTCGTAACTTCAGCACCTACTAAAAGGCACAAATATTACTGATAATTACTTTCACTAGAGGCACTTCCAAGTTTGCCTATTTATTACACATTTCTGCTGTCTGCAATCAGATTCAAACATCTTATATACCATAAGGAAATTACAGCCATTTTTTTGTTTTCTGCTTTTATCAGTTTACTATATTTAATTCAGAAAAAACCCACCCAACAGACTGAACCAATGGCAACACAGAATTCCTTCTCTTCCACATCGAAGTCTGTGGCCTAGTAACTTCAGAGAACTCAGGAACCAAATGAATCATGCACAATAAGGTGAAGATCTCTTTTCAATGAAAGTGACAGGATATCCGGTCTCAACTGAGATAACTCAACTACTAGAAATCATCTCCAAAGAAACGTAGTTTAATAGAAAATAACTGCTAGAACTGTTGTCTCATAGGACAGTGCTGTGGGGATCTCCAGGCTGGAGCTAGAGACTGCAGTCAGAATAAAAAAACCCCAATAATATCAAATTAAGAATGCATTCTAGAAAAAGATGTAGTATTAACAAAATATAAAGCACACGATCTAGCACAATTCACTTGGCTGGCCAATTCTGGAGAATTCTGAAGAATCCTGCAACATTTTTATGGGAACTTCAGCTACTCAAAACAACATGGATTATTTCCCCTAGGATTGTGACAGCAATACTGAAACAGAAGGGAACTGCCCACATGAGCAGGAGGTCTATGAATGCCCAACTGAGTTGGCACAAAACTAGTCAGAACAATCTGCCACTCCTTTTAGCTGCTTCCTCTGTAGTCATTTAAACTCTACAAAATACACAGGGAACCAAAAAGTTATTCACCTCCAGGTCAGCTGAAAACACTCCTATCCCAACTACTTGTCATCTCTGTTGAAGCAACAGATTTCAACAAAATATCCAGTATTTGTCAGTGGCCAAGTCTGGAAGTGAACATTAAGAGCTCCACAGCCTGTTAACAGCTTTCACTGACACTTTTCTTGAAAGTACATTCTCACTCACACAGAAAACATGACATTAAGGTTACTTTATTACCCTTGCAAACACATGAAGTATACAATTCAGGAATTTTCCAAATGAAACCTCTGTTTTCCTCAGTTTATTTTCTAAATTCAACAGGGGCACTGGTAGTCTACAGGTCTCCCTCCTTCAGACTGTCATAAAAATGACAGAACACCATTGCAGAACTAGACTAATTTGGTAACACTTCTTGTGAAACTTTGCAATAGCAATGAAGAGTATTGCCTAATAATGCAGTAAAATAATTTTATCTGCACCTTTACAGTTTTTTTTCTTCAAAATTCTCAAGTCAAACAAAAGCACCAGCTAAGTTAGACACATTAGCAGGCTTTTGTCCTAGATTTTACATTCTACTACAGAAGAAGTTCATACTCTATTTTATACATCTCAAGTAGCTATACTTTCTCTGCCTTCAAAACATGGGGACAATTTCCCTCCCAGATGAACAGAAACAAGGGAAAATCTAGGTCACAGATAACTTCAAAAGTCTGCAGATAAAACTGGAAAGCTGATCTGCAGCACAATTTACCAAGTTTAAGAATGCCCTGGACCACTACTTGTCCTGACTTAACCTGCCATCCTCTTCCACCTTCAACTGCTTATGCTTCAAAATAACAGAAACAACAGAGAGGATACAGAGAGATTAATATTCCCTGCAGAGCAACTTCTTTTCTAGCCTTATGACTAGATTTTGCCCAATTTGGTCACACAAGGTACCCATCAAGATGTGCTTAAAACGTTTCCCAGTCTCTGCAAGTTTATGCCACCTGGGAGCACACACAAAGACTCTTTTGGCAAGGTGATCCTGAGAAGTTACGGGGAAGAGCAGCTTAATTGGCAAGTCAAATTTCCAAAGCAGAGTCCAGGTCTACTTGCTGAGTTTGAGCATCAATATAAATCAACATCAACATAAATAAGTGAAGCAGTGCCCTAAAACCTGTGCAATACATACAATATCCAAGGTAATTCCCTTCATCCCTTCTCATGTCTTTAATCCTACAAAACAGATTACATTCCACAGAATTTTTTGGTATTTCCCCAAAACAACCTCTGAGTAAACACAAACTTACCAGGATTCTTTTACGATCCTTTTCTGATAAAAATTTCACTGGTGGGTATTTCTGGGTGAAACTACAGAACATTTCAAAACAAAGAAGAAAAACTACGTAAGTTTCAGCCTGGTTTCTTTCACATACCTGTCTTTGAAATGTGAGAAAACATCCCGTTCTTAAAGTTCTACTAAGTGTATATTTAGTCCTTTATTCTAAAAAAGGATCTGGGTCAACACAAGACAAGGCCTGTGCACGGTGAAATATAAAAACTCACCTGCAACAAGTGCTTTTAAAATTTCTGCCTCATTTTATATAATGAATCACTTGACTTCTATCTTTTGAGAGCAGAACTAGTGCCAGGCACGACATCACAAAAGAATAAAACAAAACATGAGCAGTGACTGGACACCTTCTTTTCAAAGTCTTAAAAGGCAAACAACCTTCATGAAAGCTCTGGAAAAGAAGGCAAGTTGTGTTGACTTACCGCATTGACTTCAAACACTTCTGGAAGTTTCAGTGTGAAACTTACAACAAAGATTTTTAATTCTCTTTAAAGTTTTACAAAAACCAATATAAAGTTTACAATCAGAATGCTGAAAAAATACATTTTAAGATAATTCAACAATTTCATCAGGAGAACTTATTCAGTATGTAAACTAATCTTAGTTTTCTTAGAAATAGCTACACTGTCATTTATTTGATGGTCTTCAAGCTAGTGTAATTTAATTTTTGCTCTTTCTTTACAGGAACTTTATCAAACCAAACACCATAAAATAAAATTATGTGACATAAGAATCTTAAGTGCTCTCTTGATGCTTCAAACCTTGTATGAACTCCTCTCCCTCCCTGGCATGCATTCTGCATACAGCAACAAAGTCCTCTGAAAGCAGGTATGAATTTTATTAATTTATTTCAGTAATTAGCATCATAGTCTTGGCAATTTAATAGCTCAGGTTTTCCTTAACTAAATATCAGCATGACACTGCACAAAAATCAAACTATGATTACTCTTCTCCTCCAGTAAGTCCACAGGCTAGAGATATCCTCACGTAGCATGCAGGAGCCAAAAATGCCAAGAGTTACATTTTCTTCTCCTCGGACAAACACTGATTGAACTGACCCTACAACTGTGATCTTGAAGCACGTCCTCCTCTGCTTCTAACC
This sequence comes from Drymodes brunneopygia, assembly GCA_013400955.1. NCBI lineage: Eukaryota > Metazoa > Chordata > Aves > Passeriformes > Petroicidae > Drymodes > Drymodes brunneopygia. The sequence goes on along the minus strand of VZTZ01002415.1, from coordinate 244,163 downwards.
TGCAGTACTGGCTCAACAGGAATTATTCAGCACCAGAGCACAGACGCTTCTGTATTTTATCCAATTTTCATCACAGCATGCGTTCAGTTTCTTGGATAGGGGAAGTATGGCAATGGAACCCGCCAATGTTAGCCACACAGGGAGACTGAAAAAGAAGCCACCTACACTTGCCTTACATCACTACGTAGGTCTCAATTTCTTTGACTTATGCTGAAGCAATGAAAGACAGCAATGCACAAGCACAATGCAGATGTGTAAAACACATCCCTTCTGTGATGCAGGGGAAAATTCACTCATAACAACAGATTTATGGAGTTAAAAAAAAGTTTAAGTGCCAAATAATTAGATGCAAGTCAATTCACTCTCCTCCATTCCCAAGACCACTATTTTAAGGTTGAATTAATCCAGCCTGGAGTCATATTGCTGCCAAACAGACCTCACAATCATTTTTGCTCCTTCCATTACACCGGTAGCAGTTTAGAGGCAGTGGGATAGTGTTTGGCAGCCAAATGATGACCTTTTGGCAACAAAATGGAGTTTATCTTGACTTAATGCTTGCTTTGATGACTACACGGCAATGCTTTTGCTGTGCAAATTCCTAATAAAAACTTTACAGCTCTAGCTTCAGTTAAACAATCTCTAGTCATGAGACTAGCATTAAGGAATTCTTGTCCTTCCTGCTTCTCAAAAGCTTGAAGATGGCTTGCTTTCAGGTTTTATCAGCTTATGAGGTAAGAAAACATTAACACTAGAATAAGCTTTGGAAGCAGGATCAGTTTTCAGGCATCTGACAGTAAGTAGTTATTTACTGTCATCTCACACAGATATAAAATTTAAAAAATATTAATGGTAACAATCCAAATTCAGCTGAACCACCAGATGTAAATAGCTACATTATTTGAAAAATAATAATAAGACCATAGTAAGAGTGCCCCTCCTGTGAAAGTATAATTTCCAGATTGGTTCATACAGAGGTAGAAAAATATTTTGATTCTTTCTGCTTTTTCCTACAGGTCTGAAACAGGACTTATCAAACACATGAAAAGGCAAGAGTATTTATATGGCTTCTGGGAGAAGTTTTAACTTAATGGTTCTACTCAATAACTCATTGCTCATTTGAAAAAAATACAACAATTATTAAATAAATAAGTGCCAATCAGGACACCCTTCCACAAAAGTCCTCTGTGGATGGCAGAAGAAAATACCTGAATTACCCTCAACTGAAGCTGAAGGTTTATTGGACTATCAACAAAGAGTAAACAAATCAGTTTAATATTGTAACTGGCAAGGTGGTGAGACAATCTGGAATTTGTTTCACATTGCCAGTATATGCCTAGTTCAACCTATGAAGTCCATGTGCACATTAAGAGATGAGCAATCAGATGAGCATTCTCACTGAAATAAATTGCATGTGGCAGGTCACTGAACCTTTCAAATCAATTGTAAGGAACAGAACTGAGATTTTTTTCTCCATTTTTTTCCCTTACAGCCCAGGAGGGGTGGGAGGAGGAGGGACAGCTGCTCACTGACAAGACAAAACTGAACACCAAAGCACTGCAGGTGTCTAGTATACCACTGGCCAGTTGCAATGGTATTCTGTCCCCTCTCCAGAGGAAGAGCACACAACCACCTGTATGCAACTCCCCATGAGGGCTTACTGGTACTGCTTGGACAGTCCAGACTCGGCCCTTTCCAATGCAGCACTCTCTGCTTTGCCTGGGACACCAACAGTGTCACCTGCCAAACAGTACCACTGGCAAAAGCAGCATGTCCTTGCCAGAGCCGACAGTTCCCACCACCATACCGGACCTTATTTTGTGATGAAATCATCTGTCCATGAAGATGCCCAAATCAGAGGACTGATTTGACACAAAGGCAAACAGGTGGAGTGAGGGTTAACACATTGCCTTACAAATCCTGAGAGAAGCAGGTCAGCCAAGCTCATCCAAAGCACATAGACAGGCTAAGATGCACAAGCAAATCACTCTACAGTAGCTGAACCACATTAACCGATCACAAGTATAGGAAAAGCGTGGTAAAACGTATTTTAAGTCTCTTGAAGACGAATCTAGTATGTCTTAGCAGACATAAACCACAGTAATCCATTCATCAGCTGGACTCCAAGTAGCAAACTGCTCCACAGAATTTGAACTTTACAAGAGTCCAGCACTCCCAGCTAAGTTTAGTAGGATCAATCAGCCTGAATAACTTAACTGTTACTGTCTTTAGCATTCTTTATCATATGATAACAACTCAAAGGTGCTGAAGGTATATACAAAAATTTATTTCAAGCCTACAACTACAGAACTGACTGCTGCAGAAAAGGAATTGTGCCTTGGAACTGCTTCCCAAAATCAGCAGAAGACATACCTTTTTTCTAGATCTTTGATTTTCTCCCTTAGAGGTGCAACAGCCTAAAATAAAGGAAAAACATTTAAACTTTGAAGAATAAAACAAGATTCATATACAAAACACGCACACAGAAAGTTGCCTCGGAGCAAAAATCATGGCAAACAGTCTCATATGCAGATCTTTACTGAAGACACTCCAAGAAACTTACATTTAAAAGCCTCATTTACATAAAAAAACCCCTTGAACCTTTTCCACTAAGGCTCAAATCACCTAGAACAGTGTGAAATAAAATCCCTTAGCTTACTACTGAAAACAAAACATCTCAAGGCTACAAGTACCATAGTCTTGACAAGGACATTCAGTTATGATTACTATTTGGCAAAGTGAAGTCATAAGTGACTTGTCTGAGGTTGTCAAAGGTAATCTATATCCAGCAACAGAACAATGGGACAGTAATTTAAACATCAGCTATTTAAATGGAAAATAGATAAGCACAGAGAGGACAGAGACACAGAAAGAGGGGCATTAGCTCCAGTGGAATGACCATAATTCTCTCAGAACATACTACACTAATTTGAAGATACATCACGTTTAAATACCTAGATATGTTCTACATCATGATTTGAGGGTATATTTAGACTTAAGAAAATATTCAAAGAAAATTTGTTAGAAAATATAGTTCACCTACCGAGATTTCTGTTTGCATTTTCATGGCTTTAGAAGAGAGGATCACTTTAGAAGACAGAATCACTTAAGCTGGCATCAGTTTCAGTTTTTTTACCACATGACCCAAATTTCTAACAGTCCTGCTGAATTTCAACAGAGTCTCTGAACTCTTGTTTTTAAGTTTACTAAAGCCTTGTCACAAAATTTACCCTCTAGGGCTATACATAAGTTGAAAGCTGTCAAAGCTTTCTAACTGGTACAAAGTGGCAGCACATCAGCAATCACCGTTAATTTGTTTTGTACAAATACTTCTGGTTAGAGCTAGACAATTCAGGAACTTCATAAACTAAATAAATCTGCATAGTCATGTAAAGAGGAAATAATACGGTATTGTCATTTATATTCATTAAATATTTAGCTCTATGGAACAGCAAATAGCTCTTGAAATAGTTACAGTTTTTCTGATAGTGTAAAATATCATACAAGTACAACTTTAAAAATAAGACCCAGAAATGCCCAACTTCTCAGACCTTACAGTAATTCTCATCTACACATTGAATATCAAGTATTTCACCATTCTTAAACAGGAATTTTCACAATGCTTGTTGCAACTCTTACCAGATTTTTTTTAAAAAACCAAATAAACCAAACCAAAAAAACAGAGAGTAGAATGCAAAAGAGAAACTAAGAATACAAGCTCTTCATTGATTTTAAGCAATTTCAGTGGGCTGCTCACTGTGTCCAGAGGAACAACTGCTATGTAAACCTGCTGGCATACAAGTCACCAGGCAGACCAGACTACACTAGTACAGGAACACACACCCACATAAGGGTAAGGGGCATCAACATCAAGGACTTCTCTTTTTAATCTATTTAATACTTGGTTTTATTGTTATTAGACTGAAGCCTAAAACATTGGGAGAAAGACCTTTTGCACACATTCTTAATATTTCACAACAAGCTGAGGCTGGAATGGAAATTCAGAGGTATTGGTACAGCAGTTCAGAACCACTAGTATGTGGTTCAGCACCCATGTCTACTCCAGAAATTGCTGGGACTTGTGCTTAAAGCATTGGCACTGCACACCCTCCCCAGCCACAAACACTGCTATCTTTGTTCATTAGTTAAGAACAAAGCAAAGCAATGTTGGGCATCATCAAATTTGTAATGCACCTTATATATACTCCACATTTTGTAAGGGAGTCAGAGGATAGAACTTGTGTACATCCTTTCAGTAACAAACAAAACAGTTTTGGGATACCATACCATAATCTCTGCAGCAAATGCATCAGCAGATCTATCACTTTCAAGAAAGGTTTCAATGAAAATAAAGCAGTCACAGACCAATGTCAGAAACTCCACTAGAGCAAAGAACAGTCCAAAAACTTATGTACAGACAGAAATCCGATACTTTGAATGGTTTTACCAGAAGCAAGTGTAATGAGATAAAACTAAATATTTTATTATTCATAAAATATGAAATGAGTGAAAAGGAGTCCTCAAAACAAAACAGATTACAACTATTAGCAAACTAACCTCCTCTATTCTACTTTCCACCTTCTGCTCCCCATTTTCTTGAAGAGACCTGTTGGCAAGAAAAGAAAAAAATAATCAATACCAAGGCAATACCTGTTCCACTGCACCTGGATCATGTTAAAACAGCATCCTCAATGCATCTGAAGTTAGTATTGTTTCAAAGACATAATTAGAACGAATTAAAGTGGATGGTCTAATTTCCACTGAAATCCATTGGTTGGGCAGAAACTGAACCAAGCCCACAGGAAAAAACAGTAAAAATAAAAATGACATTCATTTTACATAGAAAATTGACTTCATTTCAGAAAAGTGTCCAATTACTGGTGTTGAGTGTAACTTCACTGTGCAAAGGCCCAAAATTTCTTTTTGAGTGTCTCTGCTTACTGTATACTGATGAAATATTTTCCCTTCATGCCACAACACTATCAATCAAAAAGAAGGGCAAATGTAGCTCACTTTGACTTTGAACGTTTCCAAATACATGGGAGAAAACCCCAACTGTACTAAAACGTGTCTTCAGCGAACGCCTGATGGGCAATACTGACTTCTCACACAAATGCTACTCATTTGAAATGAGGCCAAGGATGAAGTATGTCGTGGTAACTTGTGAAAACAGACTACTGTCTAAAAGGCTGGTTTCTTGCACAAATCTGTGTGGTCTTATTTAGCATCTCATTGTGTAAAGTGTCCCAGTTACATTCACTCGAGTAAACTTCTACAAGTGTATTTAAATTGTGCGTCTTGTATCAAGGCTATGCTATTTTCCTTAAATTTGCATAATGATATTTTTTTTCAATTAAACCTTCTGAAAGGGGAGGTATTTATCTCACAGTAGTAAGTTTTTGCATACTAGAGAATTCATGGGTATCCAACATAAAATGGAGTTCTTTCAAGTGAAAAACAGAGCTCCTTTACTTGGGACCTGAACTCATTACACCTAGAGAAACAGAAGATCCTTTGTTAAGCAGATATATATATATATATATACCACACTGTTAGAGGTTAAAGCAACGATTCCCTTCATAACCCTCTGTAAAACTCTCACTTTTTTTAAAAGTCAACTCAGTCTATTACTGAGGCAAAGACCTTACTGACCAGATTAATTTGTATCTTTAAAGAATACAGTAAATTCCTGCACTAAGACACACATTGCCTGAACCAGCTTTTCAAATCAAGTTGTCATTTATTGTGTTTGTGGCAAATAAAACCCCTGTAGCTAACATAGAATAAATTTACTATAAGGAAGCAATATTAAGCTATCCTGGTGGATTTTGAAAGTGTTTTCCCAAGTAACAGAAATTTACAAAAAATTACGCAAAAAACTACGGAACAGACAGCCTTTCCTCTCTTATAAGTGAGCAAGGAAAATTTGGAAAACCCCTCAGAATTTTAAAAGGTCCCCTCAAAAATAGTTCCTAGTATTTTTTATTCCCAAATCCTGGAACTCAAGGACTGGCACTCTGCAGTTTATTTTTTAATGAGTATTTCCTCCTAATAAAGACAATCTTACTGGCTGAGGGCCAACATCAGTCCTTCAGAAATCATTTTCCCCCCAATAGCTCTATAAAGGACATCTCAAATAAGAATTCAGAGGCAGGTAGTGGAAGAATTTGTAAGGACAGCTTATCAGGAAATAAACACCCTGGATCCCACACCCACTTGTCTTCCTCAAACCCCTCTCTGAGGCTCTTGTCCTTTGTTAAGAAATGCTCAGCTGCTCATGTAACAGCTGCTAAGCTCCCATAGTTCACTGGTCATGATAACATGGTAATCTAAATGATTTCTCCATCTGCAAGCCACAGCAGCCCAGCAGCTGTTTGCCTGACAGCTGAGCACTCTTTGCATCAAGGGTGGGAAACTCCAACAGGAGTTGCTTGGGATAGGAACAGACCCCAGGGTAAGCTGTCCTGGGTGAATCAGAGCCTAGAGAAAATTCATTATTATTCTTATTTGGTCTCAAACTTTCCCTACTATGTGCTGCGAAGAGTGGCAACAGAATACCAAAACCCTTTTCTAGCAAAACATGGTAAAATATTTTGTCCTCTATACACAATGACCTCGCTGTAGGAAACAAGCTGTCCCCATATTCTCTTCAATTTCTTTTGCAGCTGTGTCTTCCTGGTGAATTTTCTTGCAGGACAAACTCGTATGCATGCAGAAATGTGAAAATCTGCATGTTTTGCATACATATTGTTTGTCTTTCTACTTCTGAAAGAAAAAATTCTTGGTGACAATGCAGAATTTTCTGTTTTCAGCAGTTAAACTACCAGATTTTCCACCAATTAATTGTGGAGAAGAAAAAACTTTCCCAGGCACATTCCTGATTCCAGGTACAGAAATATAATAACGGCAAGCAGTGGAGAATGTGCTGCTTTTCAATATTTAAGCCCAAATTATCACTGACATACAGTCATATCTGTGCTGAGGAAAAGCAGAATCCAACCAGGTATGCCAACCAGATGGCCAAAATCAGAAGATTAATTTGTGCAAAGAAAGGCAGATGATGAAGTGTGGTAAAATCCTGGGTCTATAGCAAACATACACCCATTTTTGCAACTGAACACTTTGCATTTAAAAAAACAAATCGCATTAGCTGCTTAGTAACCACACAAACAACAGTGTGAGCTGCTGATTTTCTCCCTACTTTATATATATTGATAGGAAAGGTAAGGTAATTTTATTACACATAAGGATATTCAATACAAAAAAAATATACATTACCTCATATTGACAAAGTTTCCCCATACAGCTGGAAAACAAGAAGAGAGAAAACATTACTGTGTCATACAGAAGTACCTGAGGCAATTTTTTCCTATTATCATCAGAATGAATTTAAGACAATATTAAGTATGTTAATCAAAAATTATCTAGGTAAGTTACATAGACACACCTCCCCAAGTGTCTGGAACACAGTTTCAGATTATGGGTGGAATTCTGATGAGATTACATGAGACTGTAAAATAATAAGCAGGAACTAGCTAAACTGTGATTTGTCACTGCACATGGATTTGACTTGTTTATTAGGGATAAAGGAAATAATGACAAGAGCAAGAAAGGAGCCCTGTAGACCTGAACCGCACAAATTGGGAACTGCAGAGTGACAAGACTAATCACTACAGGTTAGAGTTGAACCAGTCCAAAGAGGTGCCACAACAATCCTGCATTAAAGGTAGCAAGTGCTTGTGTGCACATGTGTTTTTTCTCTAAATACATATATACTGTGATGTAGACACAAAAGGCACCTAAGCAATACAAAATGCCTCGGGTAAGCAAACAAAACTCATTTATTACTGTTTGTATGGAAAAAGTTTCATAGAAAGATAAATCACAATATAAAATCAAAGACCAAAGATGTAACAGATGTTTCAGGTTCACAAAAAGATTCAGCTGCCCAAATTGCTTTCTACCAGAAAAAAAGAAGTTTTAAAACTGGTCAGGGTTTAGGTGATTCTAGGAAGACTATCAGAACACTACCTTTCCTTTTAGCTTTCAACTAAGACACAGAATGTCGTTTAAAGTGAAAAAATGAGAAGCCACAAACCAGGCTGCAGTGCCAAGGAAGACTCGACAACTTTGCATCAGCCAGATAACCAAAGTTAACATGGAACAGTTATGTAAGCGACTCTGCAAAACAAGCAACACAGGAAATGTACCCCAAACATCTCCAGAAAATCATTCTGGAGTTGCTGTTTAAGAGACAAAGCTCAAGCTAAGGACCCAAATTACATTGGTTCCTAAGGAGAAGATTATATGCAGTATTTACATACATATAGAACGTTTCTGAAGCGTCCACAGATTTTGTAAGCTGCAGGTTTCGAGTAGCAGCTAGTAAAGTACTTTGTCTACCTTTAGGCTTTGCATGTACATTTCCATCACTATTAGTCAATGAGCTCAAACAGACGATGAGGTGTTACAGAAACAAAACAAAAAACGCTGCTACAGTCACAGGCATCTCTCAGGCAGGAGAAATGAAACACTCCCAGCAAGGAGTGGGGAAGACAAATGAGGATTCAGTAATGCACTTGTTCTAGCCTTCAGGGGATAGCAAAGCTATGGAACTGTTTTGAAGTGCTGAGTGCTGCTGAGTAATTCAAGAGTAACTCAAAAGAATCCATTACAGACTATGAAAAAGCTGTAGGAGGGCCCTGTGATATCTGTGGTGATACCATAAAATCTCCTGTCATCTTCTGGAGAAAACATAGGGAAGTTTCATATTAGAACAAATGATCCATAAAATCCAACTGAATTTCTAAATAACCCTGGATTTTGTGTTAACTAGATAAAAAATATAATGTGGGATAAAAAGGGATACAGTGTTGAGCACAGTTAAATTCAAGTTATTTACCCTCTGGCTAGGATTTTAAAATTATGTATTATAACACTAATGGAAAAACACTTTGTTTTCTTTCAGTGAATGATGACGATGTGGCAGTTACAAGTACAGAATTCTCCAGTTAAACATGACTGAGCCACACTTACAAAGCATTGTTTTTCTGGGGTATAGAAACCCATACAAATAATTTAAGTGGTTATGCAGTGGCAGGAAGCATCTGGGTTTAGCTGGTGAACTAGGAAATGATTGAAGGAAAAAAAAAAAAAAGGAGTTGCCAGCTGCAAGACAAATACCACCCTCCCAGTTTTATTGCAAAGATTGTGCAGCCACATTGCATACAAGGAACTGGCTTCCTAAAGAAAACATGTGACTTGTGCGTGCTCAGTGTCCACAGCAGGGAAGGGAAGCTCAAAAAGGCATTCACATCCTTCCAGAGACACTGTTTTTGATATCCCAGTTCTGTAGGAGTACATGACCTTGCATTAAACTTTTATGAGGTATACTGGGTACCACTGCAAAAAAAAAAGAAAATTCAAAAATTGCAAAATTAACCACACAGGAACTATCATACAGAAGGATCTGAAGAACCCTGAAGTCTCTCGTGTAGAGAGATTTTGCAAAAACTTGCTTCAATATACTGACTGCTCTCATAAAGGATTCTAAATGCACAAATCTAAAAAGGATCTCTTTGGCTACTGGTGCTCACATGGAGCTTATACCATGGTTGAAGGGATCAGAGCTAAGATTTTTGTACAAGAGTGGAAATAAGGTTTGGCTGTTTTTCTTCCAAATACATAGCTGTTTATATAACTGGCTTACCCAGCAGCAGAACCAAAAGCACAACTCTGGCTCACAGAGGATTTCCTTGCCCTAAAGGTTAGGTCAAGGCCAGTTTGACATTCAGACAAGAATGATGGAAACACAGAGGTAGGTAGGTCCAAATCTACAAGCAGAACAATGAAAATTGCAAGCCTAAAGTCAAGATGAAAATCCTTACAGGCATCACAAAACCACTTGACAGGCCCATCAAGTTCAGGCCCCAAAAGCTGCAAACACAGATGGTTAGAAAAATCTTCCACATCAGCAAGGTCGTGAATTGGGTACTACACGTAAACCCAGTTTTCAAAAGCATGAGACTCCTAATGGACCAAATTTGAGCAAACACTAACACAACCCAGAACCTCACTGTAAAAGCCAGTTTCAAAAATTCAAGTCTAAAGCCAAATCTTTTAAGCCAAAAGGTATTAATCCAGGATAATAGTCCTGTGCCAATTCTCAGACTGTAGAGATTTAACACCCTCACCTCCCACAACCACACAGAACATACTCTATGAAGAACTTCCAACTCATCCAACTAGAGAGCATTCATAAACATAGTCTTACTGAAACTCCGTGCAAGGGAAGAATTCATGATTCATTGGACTAGACAGAAGCATGACTTGTAACCTAGCAATTAAGACACTCACCTACAAGAGAAAGAAACAGAGGTCCTACTTCTTCTTTCAAAGACTGATTGTAAACCTCATTTAATGACTAATTACGGTCATAGTAAGTTCCTGTTAGGGAAGTGATCACAATATTGGAATTGTTGTAAGACACATTAAAGCCTGGTTTAATTGTCTGTAGGAGAAGGAATCAAAACAGGACTACACCTATCTTTTCTGAGGTGTTTTTTCTCCTCTGCACCCTTTTCATAAAACAATGAGAGAAATAATTTTTATTGTAGCATTTTTGCAAGGATTAGTTGCAATTACCATGAAGAGTAAAACACATTAGTCATTAATCATTCCCACAAACATTACACTTTGAAGTGAGGCCTTCCAGAGAAGAACAATATGCCTTAATTGAAACAATGAAGAACTCTCTAGAAGAGCCTCTTTTAGAAAAAAGACATTGGTTTCTTAATGCCCTAACTACAGTATTGTTATTAAAAAGGTATATACATTTATCTGACTAAACATTAATCACTCAGGGTTTTTAGAAAACCCCAATGCTTTTTTGTTTCTTTCCCCAGCCTCTGAGATGAAGCTGTAACTATTTGGCAGGCCCAGCCTTACAGTAAAGTTGTAAATTTTCAAGGCTTCTCAAACCTACCTTAAACAAAAGTCAATTAGTCATATATGAGTCAAGAATGTGGGTTGTTTTTTTCCTACTGAATATATTTACATTCCTGGAAATTTAAAAGTTTCTTTAGTTTTTCTAGAGAAGCCCCTTTCTGAAATGATGCTGGATGCAGAGGACTGCAATGACTGGGATACTGTCAGCAAAGGAATACTCCCAAGAGCTATCCTTTTGATACAAACAAACTCTGCCTGCATTAAGTTAAAAAAGAAAACCAAAACCAACTACAAAATCTGTTAAATCACACTTGAAAAATATAACAGAAACTCCAAGCACCTGGCTGGAGTTTTGCTGAGCATCTACTATTAAATGGACACTTCAATATCATAGTCAGACTTTTAACACTGGCCAGTTGCATTTCATAGCAGGCAAATGCCATCTTTCCAGATCCTCAGAACATAGGAATAGCATGTATGTTTTCATCTCAATGTCCTTTGAATCTGTCATCTACAATAATACTTTTTGTACAGGTTTCCATAAAATACAGATTACTACGCTAAGAAAACCTTGCATGCTGTAATTAACTCATCCACAATAGGTTGGGGAACCAGAAAAACAAGACTGTCACAACCTGAAGGTGGGAAAAAACCCTAAAAGTAGCCTGTACCTTCATCCCTCTTCTCTGGATCTCTTTAAATGACATTAAAATCAAGCTATGGACTATCACAGGCCCCCAACAGTAATACATACTCAATCTGAAATTATTAGTGACAACACTAGTTTCAGCATCACATACATTTTAGAACAGGTCCATTAAGAAGCAAAACCATGACATCCATAGAGATCCAACTGCACCAAAACCAGATGCAATCTCTTTTAAAACCATTTTCTTTCCCAATTGTTTTGTTGTTTGCATTTTCAGGACACTCTGTTAAGGAAACTTTTACACAAACTTTTGTCTAAGTAGTTTTAGCCGAAAGCACAAGAATTTTTCCCTGTATTACCCTCCTTTCAATTCTGCTCCTCAGAATAAAAAGACTACAAGATGATGTTCGCTACAAATAGATTTCACTGTCAACAGAAACCATATGCAGGAATAATACGAATTGATATACAGTCATAACCAGAATTTCTAGAGCAAATTCATAAGCTCAGAACATCCAAAGTGAATTGTTTCAGTCAAACTTTCCATTTCAGAGAGATGCAATGGCATTCAGAAGAGGGTTGTTTTTTTTTTTCTTAAATCTGACTCTCCACAGTCATTCAGCAACTTCACTCTCCTGGAAGAAATAAGGTTTGTGTTTTCAGATGAAAACCTGACAAAAAGGGAAAGCCTGCAAAGGGAAATCATAAAATGTTTTTTATCACACTTGCATCACAGTTTTAATTTAATTATTTTACATATGTAATAGTGTAAAGAAAACAATTCTTTCCTTTAGAAAACTAGTCTTTCCCACACAACACCTTGTGGCTAAATTGGAGAAATTATGAGTTTGATGAACTAGTCCAGAGATGGCAGCTGGGTGGCTGCATCCATTGCTCAGTGCCCAAAGGCACTGTTGTTATTGTTGTACTGTTACTGCTACACCAGTAACAACTGGTATCTATCAGGGGGACACATTGGGACCAGTTCTGCTCAGTATCTTCATTAATGACACAGACATAGCAATTGAGTGCACCCTCAGCAAGTCTGCAGAGGACACTAAACTCATAAGTGTATTGAGGGAAGAGGCGCCATCCAGAGGAACAATGACAAACTTAAGGAGTGGGCAACCATGAACCTCATGAAGTTCAAGGCAAAGTGCAAGGTTCTGCATCTGAGTTGGAACAACCACCAGTATCAGTACAGACTGGGTTACAAGATGACTGAAAGCAGCCCTGTCAAGAAGGTCCTGGGGGTACTGGTAGGAAAGTTGGACATGAAATTGCAATGTCCACTTTCAGATCAGAAAACAACATGCTGTGCTGCACCAGTAGAAGTGTAGTCACCCTGTCAACTGAGGTGATTTTTCCTCTCCACTCCACTCTCATAAGAGTGCATACAGCTCTAGGGCTCCCAGGACAAGAAACACATTGACCTGTTAGAGAGAGTCCAGAGGAGGGCCACAAAACACAGCCCGAGGGATGGAACACCTCTCTTATGAGGACAGGCTGAGACATTTGGCTAGGAGAGCCTGGAGAAGACTCTGAAGAGACCTTATTGTGGCCTTACTTAAAAGAGGCTTATAAGAACAATGAAGAAAAACTTTCTACCAAGGCCTGTAGTAGCAGGACCCTTAAGAGGCAATGGTGTTAGCCTGAAAGAGAGTAGGTTTAAATAAGATATGAGGAAGCCATTCTTTACCATGACAGTGGCAAGCCACTGGAACAGGTTGCCCAGAAAACTTCTGGATGGCTCACACCTGGAAACAAGGTGAAGTTGGACAAGGATACAAGCAACCTGTTCTACTGAAAGATGTCCCTGTCCATGGCAGTGGGGGCCTGGACTAAATGATCTTTAAAGGTCCCATCCAATGCAAACCATATAACAATTTGGCCAATGTATTTCAAACCACTTTTTATAGTCTTGAATAAAAAAACCCTCTCAAATGTATTCCATCTGTAATTCCAGCAGTATGTTAATTTGCTTTAGAAAATTACTTTACTGATGAGAGTATTTTGCAATATTAGTGTGATAACAACATACAATTACTGATCATAACTTTGTATTAGGAAATGTCACCTTCCTGAGTGAAGTTTATGTTTATGCCTTTGGGGAACATACAACAACTTGAATATTAAAGAACATTGAAAAAAATACACTTCTGGTAAATCTACACAGATCACTGCATGGCAAAGAGTTCTTGTTGCTGTATTTCCTGAATTGATGCCTTGCTCAACAGTAAAGTTCCTGCCCCAAATCAAAGACAGCAAACAGGAACTGTAGCTTTTCCCATGTGAGAAATAGCCTAGACACAAGGATACAGGGTTTGCTAAGGGAAAGATGCTCTCTCTGTATTTTGGACAGCACCACTGCCACTCTATGTCAACCTTTCAGACAGTCATCGACTAGCGAAACAAAGGCAACACAGTCACCAAGAAATTTCTCTACCCTCTCTTAAGAACAAACACTTAAACTTTGGCAAACCAATACCCTCCTACAGCTGTGAGATATTACATTATGCAAATTTTCTTTCTTTACAAGAGTTAATGGAGCTTCATACCAGATGGGAAGGTAGCCAAGGATACTTTTTGTTACATTTCAGTTAGTATCATCACTTTATGACTGAATTTTGTTCTTAGCTTCCCAGATGGAAAATTCTCTTGAAATTTTCTATTAAGACTTTTTTCCAGTTCTCTGTTCACTGTTACTATTCCTTCCTGTCCCATATCTTCAGCACTTCACTCTTTACCACTGCTCCTCCACTGACCCATCTGTTGACAGCTAAGATTGTTTTCAGTGGACCTACAGGATGTTCCAATGATCAGCACTGTAACTGAAACAAACTCACTCTTCCCAGCTACCTTTCACAACATCCCTTTCAGGTAAATTGCTGCAATAACCCCCACCTCTCCCTTTCTATAGTCCATAAATGAGATGCTGAAAAATACCAGCTTCAACCAAACTCTCCTTTGGTCAACCAACCTTAGAAAAAAAGAAGCAAGCAATATAAATGTCAGAGAAATATTCCTCTTTGCAAAAACAGAGGGTAAAGAAGGTGAAAGCTGTAAGAGTGTTCATCCTTGAGTAGAATGATGACAGTGCTGTCTCCTGTACATGCTGGAGAGACAAATACTAAGTGGAGGTAAAAGATCAAAGACAAATATTAAATATATGCAAGAGACAAGCTATAAGATTAATTTCTCCAGGGTGCCAAAAATTGTTTTAAAACATCATGGCTAGCAAGGTATAGTCAGAGCCCATCTATTCCTGACAAACAACAGAAGCTTGAACAGATTTTCATAAGCTACATGAGCACAGCTAGTTGCAAGCCTGATAAGCAGGGAACTGGAAGCTGTTACGACAGTGAACTTATTTGCATAAACCCACAAATGAAAGGCAGCTCGGTGAGTATGAACCCAGCCAGCAAATATTTTGGGTTTGATTTTTTTTGGTGGAGAATCCATGGCATGCTGACACAAAAAGCAAGTAAGCCTGATGTCCTAGACAACCATTTCTAACTCTTCCATGGCCAATTGATCCTGACATCCAGTTATAAAATGGCTGGGGAAGGAAGATTTCTGATGCTGAGTAACACTGAGACAGATAGCCTGAAGCAATAGGAAAGGACCAACTTGATAATTGCTTTTCTGTTATGAAAAGTGGAAGTAAAAGCTTATCAAAACAAAACATTAAGTAGCATTTACCCTTCATTTGGAACATATGCAAGACAAGCAATGTACGAGGGGCTGGTAAGATTCAAACTGAAAAGCTCACTCACACCTCGATATTTTGAGAAGAGAACATTGCATTCTTCTTAGCTGATGCAAATTTGACAAAAACAAATGGCTAATCTTGTAAAACAAAGGATAACAACCATAGAAACTAACAATGCTGTGAAAAGTCAAGCCACTACACTACAGGATGTACTTCCCTCACATTATTTTGACATTTCATTTTTAAGTCACTCTAATAGCTGGGCTATAATTTTTCTTACAAAGGAAATGAGGTCTTAAGCTTGGATCTCATGACAGCACCCCACTATTTTCCCCTTGGGAAAAGGAACAAGGCTACTGATATACCTCCTGAGAAATATCTGATCTACATATGAGTAAAGCGAACAGTTCTACTTTACCAGAAATAGAGCTCTAAACTTTTTCATTAAGAACATGCAACTGCCCTGTCATACCAAGACAACAGCAGATTATTTACAGTAGCACCACGATTAAAGCAAACCATGCAGATTGATGAGCTCTGGTCTTTAAATCCTGGCGAAAAGTTTCTAAGTGTATTTCCAACAACTTAAATAAGGTCCTGATTCTGCAAGGACAGTACCATTGAATTATGGTAGCATGTCCATATAAAGCTGAATAAACATTTAAGACTTCCGAGGGAGTGAGTTTAAGTGTCTATGTATTGACATTCCAACACACAGGTGGGATTTTTAAAAATAAACGACAACTCTCAGCCTGCGTATAAGTTATTCATATTGTGGTGACACTGAAGTTTTTTAACATTATCGATTCAATGGGCTGCTCTTTTATGATCTGTCTACATTTCTCATTACAGACAACAAAAATCAATTAAACCCATTTCACTTCTGTTTATAATCACCTCATGTTCTGAAGCTGTGGTTTCACATCAGCTTCAAGATGATGTAAGTGGAGCCCATGACTGAAAGAATTTTGTTTCAGTCCACCTCCACATGCCCCTCCTTCCCACTCTGGTTAGCCTTAGCACTCCTGCGCTATTTTGCTGGGGGTTAAATCAGAGGAAAGCTGGAGCAGAAGACTTTGTCCCTTTAAAAGGGTAATGCAAATTCAGCCTCTGGGCAAGGTTTCCCACTATATGTAGCAAAGTATAGTCATGCAACGTTCATAGAAGAAGACAGCACTGAAGGTGAGTCAACTAAGCGAATTATGAAGGGTATTTAAAAACTGAGTAGCATCTGACATGTTACAGAGTGATTCAGACAGCTTGCTAGCTGCAGTTTCTCCAAATTCATCACCTGGTCAATGGGGAACAACATCACCTCTTTCACCCAGGGGCTACAGAAAAGGTAAAGGCAAATGTTAAACTTTATTCACTTCCCAGGAAACAGTCGCTTAAGTTACAACAGCTTTTAATTGCCTGCTGCATAGAAATGCTCCTTTTGACTTCTATTTTTATACATACAAACCATGCACAGCACAATGTTTCAAGTGAGTGATTTTTTAAAATTAATATAAATTAGATTTACAGAAACAAGGCATCAAACACTACTTTAATCCAAATCCAAATCCAAAGTAAGGATTTTTCTGGCTCTAAATGTTACTAGGGAAACCAGTGAAGTCCATAAAGGAGCTCTAGAGATCTTTAATATGATTGTGACTGTTTACTTCATGTCATGGTGATACTTCAACCGAAGTAAACAGGATTCTTCTGGGGAGAGTCTCCTAACTGCAGACCTGCAAAGCACATGATGGCAACACTGCCAGCAGCACTGCCAACTTTTATGCCATTTTACCACTGTGTCCAACCTCCTCAAGCTGGGCCAAAACAGCTGTTGAATACCCACAGATCAAACAGCAGTAACTGAAAAGGGTGATCTCAGCCCAGACCAGTTCCTTCATCTGGTGCACAAGAAAGAAATTTCAGTCATTGTATGGATGTGGAGAGATACCCAAGACAGTCCAGCCACGTACCACCTTGTACAGAGAGACACCCAGTGACTCTTGAAATAGCTCAGACTTTCAACTGTCTGCAAGAAGTTCTTTCTCTAGTTTGCAAACTTGCACAGAGAAGTTCTTCAGGCACCTTTGTAACAAACTTGCATTCAAAGGCAAAAGATTTCTACGAAATAAGACATTTTTCTAAATTATACTCCCAAAACATTTGCTCAGGGTTTTACACACACAGGCTGACAAAATGGCACTATTAAAAAGTCCTATCCTCTAGCTCACAAAAAAATAATGTACTAGCCAACTATTTCATTCCCTATAAAATGTGTTCCAAGTCTGAATGCCCATGCTATAACAGTGAATGGAAATCCATGGAAAGGAGGCGCACAGCCTGAAAACACTTAGTCATTTGGAGACTACTTCAGAAAGAAGGAATGTAAGGAGTGCCAGCACATACACCTACACCAGCAGCTGAGTTTTTTCAGATTCTCCGCTATTTTAGTCGGGCATTATCTGACTGCAAGCAGAGCGTAGTGATGATTCAGTAACATTGTGAGGAGTACCCTTTTAGGGTAGGTGAATAGGATCATAAATAATCACTTCTGTAGAAAAGCAAACAAAAAATACTCTCTCTAGAATCTGACAGACCAGTGGCATCTGCTACCATACAATACTATGTAGCTGACACCCAGGATTCCACTACTTTTGATCTCTAGTTGGAAGATGGAAAAGCACAGCACTTTAGATTTGCAAAAAACACATTCCCATCAGACACCAACTTACTCCCTTTTCAAGCCACTTTTTTGCACACTGACCTGCAGTCCCTCTACTCCTCCACTTTTTTTCGGAATCCCAAAGACAAGCAGTCAGAAGGCTTCTCCTTAAAGCTAACATTTACCCACAAAGTTAGAAGGCAAACACCAACTACTATCCACAGAATATAACCAATATCCCAATGACCACGTCAACTGCCACTAAAATCCAGTTTTCACAGCAGGCTATTAACTTTTGTTTTGAAAACTATCTATTTTAGCAAAACATGTAAGCCTTTAAAAATAGGAACGGACATGAAGCTGTTAGGATGCAAGGGACCTGAAGTCACTTGGACAAACAAACTGTCCTGGAAGTCAGAGCTGAAGCACAACTTCAACGGTAACAGCAGTACCTAAATAATGACGTTCAGTAAAGACAATAACATATGGTAATGAAGGGAATTGCTGTGTTTCTGCGGTAGGAAACACCACTCCCTGACAAAATTACTTGTGTTATACCTCTCCACCTTTCCAAATCCTAAGGGAGGATCGGAAACGTGATGCGCACACTCACCCCCAAAGCTAGCTCACCTACATGTGCCTTCAAGCATCGAGAGAATGGCTTGGTCCCTACCTAAACTGACAAGGCATCGTGCTGTCCACATTAAATCTACCTGAGTCTGAAAACAAAACCGGCTAAAATAAAATAAATTAAAAATGCAACAGAAAAAAAAACAAGAAAGAGAAGAGAGCTAACAGGACAACGTTTTAAATCCATTTTAAATCTATCTGACTCACTACTCGTAAGTGAAGTCATAAACATCCCCGTCACTGGCTATTCTAAGATTTTCTCAAGTACCTCTGTGCCTCTCTCCCGGCTCTTAAGACTCCAGCTACGCACTGAGTTAATAAACAAACATTTATTTAGCCCCCAAAGGACTTGGGAGGCTTTTACAAAAACCAGACACGAGGCCTACCATGGAAAAACTTCCCTGAGGGCTGCTCACCGCTACCAGGTGGCGATCGGGGCGGACAAAGCGCGGTCTGAGGAAACAGCGGCTGCGGAAACACTCCCTGAGCCGCGTCCCGCTCGCACCGCTCCCCGCAAGCCCACGGGACGGGGCAGGGGAGCAACGGGATGCCCGGCACGGCTCCCGCCGCACTCGGGAAAGTTTCGGCAGGGCAGGGAAAGGGGGAACCCTCAGCCCCACCGCCCGGAGCCGCAGGGAGCCCCTGCCTCGCCGGGCCGGAGCAGCTGCGCTGCGGCGCGCCCGCAACCGCGCAGCNGCGCGTGCTGCCCTCACTACGAGCGGCTCGCTCCGGGCCGGGGGTTCCCTGCAGAGCGCCCGGGGAAAGCGAGCGCGCCCTCAGCCCCCTGTACCCCTCGCCTGGGCTTTCAGGGTACTTCAGGGTGGGGCGGGTTTGCTCACCTGTCGCCTCCCACTGTGTGGCCACACACACGGGCAACATGTGTGTCATACTGCTGGCATCTTCAGTGCCTGGTCTTTTGAAAGCGCCATTTGCCTCGTCCCCAATGTGCTTTCCATATCTGCACAGCTATCTGCATGGTAAGNCAGGCGACGTAGGCGACGAAGGCGAGCCCCACGAGCAGCTTCATTCTCCTGCGGTTGATGGCGATCAGCAGGCGCAGCAGCGGCCCCTTGCTCACCATGCCCCGCGGCAGCGNTTAAGTTGGAAGGGACACATAAGGATAATCGAATCCAACTTTTGACCCTGCACAGATGTGCCCCAAGAATTACACCATGTGCGTGAGAGCATTGTCCAAATGCTTCTGTCAGGCTTGGTGCTGTGACCACTTCCCTCGGGAACCTGTCCCACTGCCTCACCACCCTCTGGGTGAAAAACCTTTTTGTGATATCCAACCTAAACCTCCCCTGACATAACTTCAGGCCATTCCCTCAAGTCCTGACATTGACTGCCAGAGAAAGGAGGTCAGTGTGTGCCCCTCCACCATCTGAGAAGCTGTAGATTGTGATGAGGTCTCCCCTCAAGGTGCACTAGCATGACCCTGTTTGAGCAGGGAGGTTGAACCAGATGACCCCCTTTGGTACCTTCCAACCTTGCCCTTTCTTTGATTCTGTAAACGAAAAATGTGAGGATTTCCTCCTTGTCTCCCACACCCCTGCTAAGTAGTAGTTTATGAATTTGTCTCTGTTCAGGATAACAAGATTCCAGTGGCTTTACTGCAGCTTTCTATCTGAAGTCCTCGTGGCCTGTTGCAAACTGCAGATGGGTATTTGCCTGGAACGGTAGGCACCTTCCTCATGTGTCAAAACATGTTCTCCTGCCAGTAGATACACTTAATCTGAAGAGAAATCTCCCTCCACAACCTGACCTTCCGTGTGAACAGTATGGCCTCCACATAGTTTGTAAGGGATATTCTTTGTCATACTTGCCTCCCACAGGAGAAGACTGCGAGAGCAAGTGCTCTTGGATTAAATTCTTCCTTTCGGTATAGAAATGCAGGTTGTTTACACCAAGAAACTATGACCTCAGTCAAACAGAGGCTCACACAGTTAACAAGAGTTAACCCCTTCTTATTACAAGGAGTAAAGTCAGTGAAACAAATGTGTGAGTGTCAGAAGAGTAAGTGCAGTAAAGTGCTGTGCAGAGAGATTAAGATTATCCCCCCTGCGAGACCCACGGAAGAAAAGGAACTTTTTCAGGAAGTCTTGAGAATTGAGATTTCCTAACCCTGGGCTCTGATTATAAAGCCACTCCTTTCCTCTTTGTTTTTGTTTCCTTTGATTTGTGTTTGGTATACCTAACTTGCAAGTTTATTCCACTGCTTCTAGCTACATGGAATAAGGGAAATAACAGATCATAATTTAAAACATAATCTAGCCCCAAATTAATTTTGTGTAGTAATCTCTCAAAAAGTAGCAGTTTTATACCAGAAGTAAATTTGGCCATCAAAAAGCTACAGCTGAACAGTGCTGCATGAAAGCTAGAGAATATTACAGGATATATTTATATGCACAATACCAAATCCCCAAGCCTTTAGGGGTACCCAAGACACTTTTAACAGCCCTGAGCTGGGCTGCAGAGTCTGTGACTCAATCATGCTGCCTGCATAAGGCATCTTGCTTGGCACCTCTCTCAGTCTTCAGGCCATTTTTGCTGCAGAAACATGTTGAGACAGTCTGCAATCTGTGAGGATGGGAAAAGGAGAGCAAAGGAGCAGGATGCATTATGGAACTTCATTATGGAGGTGACTTGAACTCTGCGGGAGGCAGGCTGACCACGCTCTCTGCAGGGCCAGCTGTTTGTCATGCATGACAACAGAGCCAGCTGTGTTTATGTCACTTTGCAAGTGAGACAGAATGTGTCTAACTTAACTGCAGGGGGGTGGGTGACTGTAAGTCTGTCCCATCTCAACTCCAAATATCGACATGTACCTTATAAGTACTATAAATTTCTCCAGACCCATGTCAGCCAACAGCAGGGACACTTATTTCAGGATACAGCTGGTCACATTCACAACATTGTGCCAAGGACTCGCACCAATAGCAGAGTTTCTGGTATGTAGTGACTGCTAAATATGCCAAGACAGAGATGATACAGTTTTAAGTGCTGAGTCTTAGTGTGCTGTAAATCAGGTAGCAGGCATCCAACTGCCTTCGGGTCATTATCTCAGTCAGGCTGATCACATGACATCAGCTAATGGCAATCTTCACTGAGATGGTTTGCAGGCAGTACACCCTGTCTCCCACACTGCGGTTTTCAAATTTAGTTCTCAAAGTGCTTTATGAGCATTTTGATTTTTTTCTTTTTTGTTTACTAAATCACAGCCTGTAACACAATGGGAGATTTTAAGTAATGGAATTTTTAAATAACTTTTGATAATGATGAAAAATGTGAATGCGTAGGTACATCTACCTGAACAACCAGTATGAGTTTAGAATTCACAGCACCCCTGCAATGTACTTTTCCTTGGTACTAGATCAAAACTATGCAATTACCTAGCTGTTGTTCCAGAATCAGGGGGAAAAAAACTCTTCACAAAACCAACTGCTGCAATTTGCAGAATTTTCACATGATGCTGCATGAGGGAGACTCTTCTGCCGTGTGAAACTACTGGGGAAATCTTTGCTTTCTGTCCCACTCGTGTTTCTGCAAGAGATGACATTTCACCATATGATGTGGGAGACATAAGTGGACCCTGGGCACTGAGACCTGAGCAGAGGGAATTGCTGTGTACAAGATAACAAAATGAGTTACAAAGCTCTGAAGAAGTTGCAAGAATAAAAACAAGCCATTACCAGCATGTTACTTTCATCTCTCGTAATTTTGGTCTCTAAGTTAGAGAGCTCAGTGTAGCCAAGAAAGTAACTCAGCTACTTGTAAGCTTCCTCACCATTCAGCTGCATCCTAGAGCTAGTGATGCTTAGCTGGGAGGAATTGTTCTGGTATCGTTATCCTCCTCTAAAAACAGGTGATTCTGGAGAGTTACACTGTTGAACTGCACAGGCACACTGACTCAGACATACAAACCCCAAGTTTATCTTGAAAAACTAATGGCATTCACGCATGCACAGATTGTAAAACATGATTTAAAAGAAAAAAAAAGATTTACAATGTGATTATTTGTTTTGGTTAGTTCTACTTTTAATAACATCATAGTGGGGAAGGGAACTCAGACAAAAATGATTTAAAACTAGCAGTGTTTCTTTTCAGGAAAAGTTAGAATTTTGAGGGTTTGTGGTTTTTATAAAGACTAATGAAAAGAGAACATGCAGTTCTGGGAAGAGAGTCTATTCTTTTAATATTAACATCTCTGAAGGAAAACAAAGCTGCTAAGTGCTTCAGACAGTTATTATTTATTATTTGGATGGTAATGAACAGTTTCAAATACAACTGGATCATAACAGTTCTGAGCAGAATTGAGACAATCCCAGCCATTGAAAACATACAAATTAAGAGACAGATCATCCAGTGAATGCAAGCAAACAAGTCAGTGTGAAAGCATAATATGAAAATGACTGCTTAAATATGGATTTGCAGAAATTAGGTGAATCATTTAATGATTTAGACAGTTATGTTCAAATAATAAATGATAACGTACAAGGGAATAATTGTATTTCAGACTACAGTGAGGTCTATCTATTTTGTTAAGCAGTTTTGTTCATGTGGAAGTAGTCCCAGTATTTCATTCTGTAAAAGTTGAGGCTCTTTTTTCACATCAAGCCAATACAGAAACCCAAGACACAACACTACTCTAAAAAGTTGCTTCAGGCTCCAGGCTTCAAATTGATATACTGACTCAATTAAAAAAAATTAAACAACATTTCTAAATTGACTGGTAGCATTACTTACATAAAGTACTTGTTCTTCATGATGCATTTTCCCCCTGAGTTAATTGAAGGCAGCCCCTTACATTTTCAAAGCTGGAAAAAGATTTTAAGGAGCCTTATCTATTCTGAAAGTGCAGAAGGCCACATGGAAGGTCCTTTGGTAATTGGGTCAGAAAGAAATAGCAGAGATAGTGGCTAAATTAGTGATCATGAAAACTTGTGAGCAGTTAAAACCACTGTTCCTCAAGGTTCTTTTATCATCCATCAAAGAAGCTAGTTTATTAGGCTGGGTCAGAAAGTTACTCATTCACTGCTGTTTTACATTTCATAATTTTCCAAGCCCTTTGGAACTTTTTAATTGGTATTGCTCTACCCTAGAGCACTTTGGAAGTAATGACTTCGAATGCATCCATTTTGGGTTGTATTCAATCCAGATCAAGATGAAATTAGTTCTGAAGAAGCCCACAACTTCCTCTGATGGTATGCAGCAGTCAAATCTGTATGGCCCTATTTACCTTCGTGTCACTGGCCCAGAAAGTGAACAAAAATAAACCTACCCTGGGGTGGGCTAGGGATGTATACGCATGTAATATGCATGTGACATAGTGGCTGAAGGCTGCTCATTGTTAAGAAAAGCCACTTGGGGTTTATGCTGGAAGTCTGTGCTGGCCACTGTAGCACTAGGAACAGGGAAACCCTTTTCCTTCTGCATCTTTAGTTTGGGGATGAGACTTTACCCATGTTACTGGTGTGCTTTGAAAGAGGTCTGCCTTTCCTTTCCTCATGCAAATCTCAGACAGATGACTTACAAGCCACTTTAGTGGTGGTATTTCTGTGTAACAGCAATGTGAGGATTATCATCTTAATTAGGAATAAGGAGCTGATGCTAAGTAACTGAAGAAGCAGGACTGCGACATGCTGGAGAGTACATCTAGATATAGGCATTAGTGTTTTCTCCTCCGAGGCAAGGAAAGTCTTAGTGCTGTTCAACTTCTCTGTCAATAAAGCAGAAAGTAAACAAGGTCATGAAATGTGTTCAAGAACTTACACAGTTGAATTTATAGAATGACATTACTGAGAAGTGTCTGTATCACAGTGCAGTTGAATGCATTTGGAGTGCAAAAATTCCTACTCCTGTTTGATGTTATTACTCTTTCACAAATTTCTCTAGCTGTAGTGTCAGAGAAGTTAAATGGGTGACAGAGAAAGCACGTACACACATACATTGCTGGAAATGTAGCACAGAAGCATTATTACATTCACGTAGTCCATAGCTATGACCATCCATGGCCTTATGAAGAGGATAGCTGCAAAGAGAAGAGCATCATGTATCATCTGAGTGATGGGGCAAAGGGTACCCTCAGCATATTTGCAGATGACACCAAACTGGAAGAAGAGGCTGATATGCCAGAGGGCTGTGCTGATAGCCAGAGAAATCTTCCCAGGCTGGAGAAATGGGCTGACAGAAACCTCTTAAAGTTCAACAAGGAGAAGTGCCAAGTGCTGCACCTTGGGAGGAACACCTCCAAGAACCTGTACAGGCTGGGGGACAAACAGCTGGAAGTCGTGGTAGACACCAAGTTGAACATGAAATAGGCATGTGCCCATATGGGTAAGAAGGCTAATGATATCTTGGGCTGCATTAGAAGGAGTCCTGCCAGCAGATCAAGGGAAGTGAGCTTTCCCCTCTACTCAGCACTGGTGAGACCACACCTGGAGTGTTGGGTCCAGTTCTGGGCTTCCCAGTGCAAGAGAGATATGGATGTACTGGAGAGAGCAGAGTAAATGGCTCCTAACAGATTGGAGCATCTCTCATATTAGGAAATGCTCAAACAGCTGGGACTTTTGAGCCTGGAGAAGAGAAGGCTCAGGAGGGATCTCATCCATGTGTACAAATAACTGAGGGGAGAGTATAAAGAGGATGGAGCCAGGCTCTTCTCAGTGGTGCCCAGTGACAGGACGAGAGACAGTGGGCACAAACTGAAACACTGTAGGCTCCCTCTGAAATCAAGAAACACTTTTGTACTGCAAGGGTGACTAAGCACTAGCACAGGTTACCTGCGGAGGTTGTGAAATCTCCTCCCTGAAGATACTCAACAGCCATCTGAATAGGAACCTAGGCAACTGGCTGTGGGTAGCCTTGCTTGAGCAGGAGGCTTGAAGCAAATGACCTCCACAAGTGTCTGCCAGTCTCAAACATTTTGTGATTTGGTGTTTACAAAGCAAACAAAAGCACAGGTCCACATATTTTTCTTAGATGTGGGCTTTTGTTCTTTTCCAAGATACAGCTGAATAGATACAAAACCAGGCAAGTGCCTACCTTTTTATAAATTAGCTTTAGTTGTCTCAGTAGAAATATTCCTGTGAAGGACAGTAAGGAACAGCCTTATGTGTAAACTTACTCTTGTTTGCAATTACAGGCTTTAGAATTATAGCCTATGGTCAAGGTAATTTAGAGTACCAAATTTCTGTTTTGAAGTGAAGAGGATTAGGAATTTCCAGATAGATTTTCCAGTAGCTAATGAGATTTAACCAAATAAATTTTCATTGCTGCTTTCCCAAGTTAAATTATGGTCTTACATAAGCAGTAAATTCCCCTGGTGAATACCAGTTAAGTGAATTTGGAAATGGTTTTGCAGCCCAACAACCAACCAAACCTAGCTAAAGAACCTTTGAATTTTCTTGTTATACAGAGAAAAGATTCACTGTTGGTGAAAGCAATATCCCTTAGATTTCCAAATAATCTAAAAGCAATGTGAACTTTTGAGTATGAAACTTATTCACAGAAAAAATGACAATTCTTATGTGCACACCTTGTGCCTCTCATTGGCACTGAAGATTTATTAGTGCAGTGCTTACTAAAAACAACCAGCAAAAACCATGGAGGTCTAATGTATGTAGCATTTGCATTATTAGATCAAAAATAATTATCAGAAATTTATCTTTCCATGTTATGCCAAGGCTTCCATGGGAAGGTTTTATAAATAAGCAAGTTTACATTTATCATAGGCTCCACACTGGGCACTTAAACTAAGTTGATTAGGCCTGGCCTGGACTAAGCATATGACCTTACTGGTTGATTCAACCTTCTGTTTTTAGCTATGGAAACCATACTGTGAGGTGAATCATGAATTGAGGAGGGGATGCAATGAAGGCAAAGCTGAAACATACACCTGAACTACACTTGGGAGATATTCCTAGGTCCTGAACTTTCAATGTGTAGACTATGTTGAAGCATTCTGGTAAAGTTCTAGAAAAAAATAATTCTATTGTCAGGAGATTTATATCTGAAGTCTGAGGGAGGTTGTAGATCAAAAAGGTTTGGAAACCCTTCTTTTATGCTCGTGTGATAGGCTGACTAGGTAGGAACAGGATCTCAAACTCTAGTGCATGCTGAAAGGAAAATCATTATGTTAAATCAAGTTATTGTTAATTCCAACAAATATATGGCTCAGGAACCTGTCTACCCCCCTGTACAAAAGCATTTTGTATCTACCTGGTTGTACTGGATAGTACTGGATAGTTACACTTGCAGATAGTACAAATGTGCCTGCATAAATTGTATTGGAAAATTACTCCCCTGCCAAGAGAATTTGAACTAGTACCCTGAAAAGAATCAGGCAATATCAGTAAGATGAGCTGTTAATGTAGGTTTTGCCCTAATGTCTGTGCTGGTTATGGCTGTGATTTTTTTAGCCTAGGTACTTGCCTGTATAAATGTATGTACACATTTCTATGTCTCTCTATGTCTCCCTCCCTGCTCTCCTGTCTCTCTGGTCCCTCAGTAATTTTTTAATCACCAGCTTGCTTCATCTGAAATAGTAGCTCTTAGAGATGTTGATTTCCCCATACATTTATTTGTGGTAGGCAGACAAGGAAGTACATATGTTATTCTTAAGTCTTGTTAAGCAGCAAAAATTCTATGCGGGAGAAAGACACATATGAACACTTTGACCATGAGAGTTTCAATCAGATCTCACAATTTTTTAGATATGAAACAGTCCAACCACAAAACACAAGTGCTTTGGAATTAATTAGCTTTCCTGTTCCTGAAGTTACTAATCCTTGTAGCAAAACTTAAGAGCAAAGTCCACAGTGACAGCTTCCTGTAGAAAGGAGTAAGCCTCCAGAAGAAGAGAAATCTTCAGACAATGGAAAATACTATGGAAAGAGGGAAAGGAAAAGACAGTAGTCTGTTGAAACTGTGCCCAAATATCTTGAAAGAAAAGCTTTAATTACCCATGTTTCTCTCAATAGTTTCAAGAACAATGCCAGATGATAACAATCTAAAGTAGATTTCTGATCCTTTTTTTTCTCCCCACACCCAGTACTCTGTGGCTGGAGTACTGGGTGTGGGGAGAAACTGTGTCACTATGTCACTCTTCACAAAGAAGAGTTTGTTTCTGTGAGGAGAGTAGAATGAAGGGTGACATCCACATGAGTGGAACTTGTATGCCTTGGCTCAGCCCACCACTCTCACCCAAAATTAACTTGGCTGTAGAGACTCCAATTCCTCATTCATCTCATGCAGCCTCCATTTGCTAAATCCAGCCAACGGGAGAGTGAGTGAAAGTAAAACCAGTTTTGTATTCCATTTGTCAGGCCATTCACTTGTCTTCTTTATGGTTTTCACATGTCAACAGACAGTGCAAAAGAAAATGCATTTGAAGGCCTTGTTTTCCATTTTCATTTTTTAAAGAAAATGATTGTACTGAAATATCACATCAAGAAGCTTTGTCTAGAAATGAGTGTGCTCTTCTCCAGAAATTTCACCAAGCCATTTCTGACTATAATTTATTTCAATGTTTATAGCTAGGGTATATATTTAAGGGTAGACTTATGGTTTACAGCACCTAAATTAATCTCGTGAGACTATAAAGTCTGGAATACTCTTAGATGTGCCACCCTTCACATTTGTCTAGCTTTAGTAAAGACTTTGCTCATACATTTATGGGCTGAGGTACTCTGTGTGGTTGCTGAATGAAATAGCTATGCCTGAACCAAAAATTTATTGAAACCCCAGCTGTTAAGGTCCTCTGATGCACTTCAACGTGGTCATGCCCTTTGGGAAATAGTTTATCATCAGGGGCAAAGAAACCTCTCTTTTTAGCTGTAGTTGCACCCTGCAATTAGGTAAGATTCTGTCTATAGGACTATTGTCCTCACCAGGAGCTGAAGTACCTAGTACCAAATTCTTGTTGTTGCTCACTGTTTTCATCTCAGAGCATGCCTAAAAGCATCATTAGAGTGCAAAAGCTGCTACAATACAAAAATCTTAGTGCTCCCCAGCTTTCATGAGTCATCTAGAATGTCCCACTGCCAGTCCTGATGACTCCTTTGGGTTCAAATGGTCACAGTTCTGCCTGAAGAGTGTCCAAGTGCTGGTCCTGGGGCCACCATAATCAAGCAGTAGGGAATGGCAATAGTCCAGAGACATGAACACCTGACATAAATTTTCACCTTCCCTATGTAAAGTAGAGCTAAGATACTGGACAAAGTAAGTAAAAATGAAGACACTTTATGAAGAGGGGTGCAGAGCTGGTGTGGTGTTGTGGATTAACTACTGGAGATAGCTCAGCCTCATGCAGCTGTTTGCTCACTGCTGTCCCACCATCCACCCCCCTGCATGTGGGAAGGGGGGAGAATCAGAAAGATAAAAAGGCAAAACTTGTAGATTGAGATACATATACTCTAACAGGTAAGGCAAAATAAGCAAAGCAAAATAAGGAATTCATTCAACACTTCTCATGGTCAGGCAGATGTTCAGCCATCTCCAGGAAAGCCAGGCTCCATCACAGTAATGGTTACTTGCAAAGATGAATGCCATGACTCCAAATATTCCTTCTCCCCCTATTCACCTCAGCTTTTATATCTGAGCAAAACATCATATGGTCTGGGATATCCCTTTGACCAGATGGGGTCAGCTGTGTCCCGTCCCAATTCCTTGTGCAATCCCATCTCCCTCACTGATGGGGTGGGGTGGGAAACAGAAAAGGCCTTGACGCTGAGAAAGCCATGTCAGCAATAGCTAAAATACCCCTGAATTATCAACACTCTTTTGGTCACAAATCCAAAACACAACACCATATGAAATATGAATACGAAATTAACCCTGTGCCAGCCCAAACCAGTACACATGTGCAAACGAGTGTGTGAAGGAAGGGCTCAGGAAAGGTGTGAGATGCTGGCTGGGTTTGTAGCATAGGCATCGTGGCCCAGTACATTCTGTGCTGTCTGTAGATGTAACTAGACCACTGAGAATTGGGGCTGCAAAAGCTTGCTCTGTGGTCAGCTGTACACAGAGATAGCAACAGCATCTGGCTGTTGGTTCCCTTAGCCTGGAAACTCAGAGGGTCGTTAATACTCATTAATCAAAAAGGAAATATGCAAGCTGAAAGGAGAGGGAGAGGATACTAGGAAGAGTTTTAGTGCAATAGCTTTCTGTACTTCAAATTTTTACTTTCATTAACTTTGTCTGCAAAATACTTCTTTCGGCACTGAGCCTGTTCTTGGGTATTGTTTCTGCTTGAGATGATTTTTAGGTTTTTTCTCTTCAGCTTTTCATTTGTTTATTTTCCCTCAAACACACAGACACTTCCTTCCTCAAATATCTTTATATTTTTATATACCTGAACAGTCTGGAAAGGCAGAACTCCAAAAATAGTGAAGTAAGCTATGTAGAATTTTTGTATCCCTGCAGTAAAGCCAGAGCAAGCACTCAGTATACAGCTCATATCTTTGATTTACCCAGTGAGATACTTTGCCTTGAACCTGCTCAGGTTTATTATTGGAAATCAATCACTAAAAGTAAGGCAGTTAGGGTATTTTTTCATCCTTTTGATGTGTGTAGTACTTTCATTACCATAATGCAAATGACCATCCCAGTTTGCAGATCAGACCATCTCAAGAAGTTAAGTAAAGCCTTTCAAACAATTAATGCAAGACACTGAAAAACTGTTCATGCTTCCATTTTTTTTAGATTTCAGTAGTTTAATTGCCTCTTGAGCTCAATGAGGTGTTGGTCTCTGCTAGATTGCAATAGCTAGGGCTCCACTGGCAGTAATTTAGAAATGCAAATGGGGTAATTATCATCTGACCATCCAGTTTCCAAATAAAGCCTGGAGAAATGTTATTTAAAAATCTCTTCCATCAGCAGAAGCAATCCTATAGTTTATATAATTCTACTTCAGTCTGATAAAATTAAAAAATGTCTATTTATGATCTACTTACTCACTGATTGGTTTGCAAAAGAGAATAATTTTTTATTTATATAGCACTGTCTCACTCCAATCCTGTAGGAGCAAGCTAACTCAAGGAGAGGGAAGACAACAGCTAGGGGGCTACTACTCAGAGGCTTCAGTATTCAATATATATTAATATGTTGCCCTTCTTCCAGAATACCCTTTTTAACAGTCCTTCTACTCCCTGTGAATTTAATGGGGTCTGTACATACAAAATGTGCCCTTTATGAATGTGGGTCTTTGAAAAGTCTGTAACAACCCTCATATATGAAACCAGGTAGATTTCTTGAAGTACAAGTTAAAAGTAAGGAAGTAAGGAAAGCAGATTTCAAAAAGGTGAATAACTGAGTGATTTGCTGTAGACACAGAGTTAAACCCCCTGTTTAATGACCATATCATAGAATGTTTTAGGTTGGAAATAACTTTAACATATCAAGTCCAATCATAAACTTAAAACTGCCAAGCCTACCACTAAACCATGTCCCTAAGTGCCACATCCACATATTTTTTGAACACTCAAAAAACAGGTGGTTGTTCCACTAGAGGCCATTTCATTTTGTCCTATTGCTTTTTACTTGAGGAGAGAGACCAACCTCCACCTTGCCACAGCCTCCTTT
Source organism: Drymodes brunneopygia (assembly GCA_013400955.1). Classification (NCBI taxonomy): domain Eukaryota; kingdom Metazoa; phylum Chordata; class Aves; order Passeriformes; family Petroicidae; genus Drymodes; species Drymodes brunneopygia. Next base: position 212,990 of record VZTZ01002415.1, on the reverse strand, counting down.
CAGGAAGTTTAGACAGTATTATGGTCTTCCCTCAGCCTCCTTTTCTCCAGGATAAATAACTGCAGTTCCCTCAGCTGCTTATCATAGGACTTGTGTTCTAGACTCTTTGTCAGCTTTGTTGCTCTTCTTTGGATACAGTGTAGGTCCCAAACTAAACTCTGGATTGGGGAATTGATAACAAAGGATCCAAGAAGGCTGAAGAAGAATCTTGTCTGGCTGTTCTAAAAAAAAAAACCTGTGTCACTTCTGTGCAGACCCTTTCCAAAATAAACAGTGAAACAGTAGACCCACTACCAAACATGAATTCCATAAACCCCCAGGCTTCTGTACTTTCAACTGAAAAAATGCATTTGCAGAATGGTAGTTCTATTCTGTTTCCTAAAGGCTGTATCTGCAGTTCACAGGTAAGCATGTGTTACAATTGTGTTAAATTCTTTGTGACCCCACTTTGGCTGTAACTGTGTTGCAGAAGCAAAAGGCATCTACTAAGTTGAAAAATGTGAGTGGAATCTCCACCCACCAAACAGCATTATAGAAAAATGGTTCATATAATATAGGTGAACTGCTTGAAGGTTCTGAGTCTACTGTGTACACAACTTATCTGACACCAGGACCACATGAGTCACTTTATAGTTCATTGTTGGGATGGACTTTAATCTGAGCTATCCAATTCTCCTCACACATTATGCAGATAATTCAAGGCACAGGGGTATAGCTTCAATTTTGGGGTTAGATGTCTAAGCATTAGTCAATTGTGGGATTCAAGTTGCAGGTGATTAGGTCCTTTATCAGCTTTAGCTCAAAATGTCTACCAGGTTCCCACAAGAACTAGTTTTCTTTTGAACATCCTTCATTCTGACTGGCCCTTTCTTGCACCAGTTATCATCATGGGACTAGATCAAAAATATCTTCCCCCTTATTCATAGGGAAAAAGAGGAAAACTGGAGCAATCTATAATACCCTGGGGTTGCAGGTTGGAGTAGTTACACAAGAGCTAGCAAAATCGGTATTACATGATTTAAATAACAAAGGTGGTCTCTGTAAGCTTGGAGGAATGCCTACTTTATTGATTCATGGGGGTTTTAAAAGAACTTCATAACAAGGCTCTTATCTGGGTCTCTCACTGATGTAAATTAATTTGGTAGTTCAGCTGTACTCAGCTAACTAGCTATCTAATTATAATCTCACATTCTGATCCAATGTTTTTCATTGACAAGGAGTCTGTTTGAACTCAATACTAAGAATAAAGACTTGTCTGAGTTAAATTGTGTGAGTATATATTCTTTTTCCATGTGTCACTGAGAAATAGGATGCATGTCACCTAAAATACAACAATCTCTATCCATTTTTAAACACAACCTGATGGCAGTTTAGTTTTCCATTTTCTGAGATTCAGTATCCTCAGATAGTGTGGTTTACAGGTTTAGTTACACCCACGTCTTTTTTGACCATAGAGCAAATAGTAAGATTTACTCTAAAAGTAAATAGTCTTTCTAAAAGTACTTAATTCCACTTGAGCTCTGTCCTCATTTCTTTCAAGAGATCACCACCATTTAGGAGGGGAACCCACACTGAGAGCTTATGTTGGAAGCCCAGAGGGTATCAGCACATTCCCCTCCCCTCCTGGGAGTTTGCCTGCCTGGGCCCAATTGATGTCAAGAGTTTAGCTGTGTTCAGCCTGGCCAACTGAGACCTCTTGTGAAAAAGAGATGGAAGATGCCCTGAGGGTTCCCACTCCTTTCCTTCAGAGTTGGGTTTAAGCTGAGTTTCTTGCCCCTGTCCCCACCTGAGCTATCTTGCAATTGTCCCATAGTCATGCCCATCCCCAGCTGTGGGTGTTGTTGATCCAGACTCTGATCTTGACATGTTGGCTTGACTCTGTGTCTTGGTCATTCTCTATGATCTTGTCTCGTGATCTGAACTTTCAGTCTAAGCCAAGTACTGTTACTCCACCTTCTCTGGTTACCTCACTCAGGTGCTGTGGGACCTGACCCTTGCTGTCATGGCCCCTCTGGCCGCCAGCTGCTTCATCATGCTTGGTTTCCCACTGCCTTTTCCTTATGGCATGATTGGACCTTGCTGCTCCCTGACAGGGAGATTCATGGCAGCAGGCATATTTTTTTAGCAGTAGCCTGAGTATCACACTGTGCAATGCCTGCCTGAAGAAAGAAAAGGTAATTTGAGAGGTGAAGAGGGCTCTTGTGCAGGATAAGGAATAGTCATGCTAAGACCTTGTCTGTACTTGACAATTTTTCCCTTTGTAATTGTGCCAGAAATAAAGTTCTATCTTCCCCCATCACCCACCCACTGAGATAATACTCTCAACAGGGCAGTAATGTTACTATTTGACTTACTATGAAAGGCTGAGGGGTGTGTTCTGGACTACATTAAATACATGGCACCTATAATTTTCTAACATGGCAAAAATAAAATCATACACCCTCTCACCACTGTACTTAAAGGAGGCAAAATTTTAAATATGCATTAGACTCCAATTTTTACTTTTGATGTGGTTTGGCTGGTATTTGAGTTACCCAAACGATGATTCTGTGCTCCTTACCAGTTAAGTCAAATCCAGGCACGTGAGAAAGTTTGTCCTGTAATGCTATGCTAAGATGCTTAGAGGTACATATACAACCTCTTCTTTTTGTCTCTTTAAGCAGTTTTCAGTCACACTATACACTGCATGAATACAACTACCTAACATGCAGCTGATAAAATCACACTGGAGCCAATTTGATGGGGGCAAGTGTGGATTACATATCTGATGATGAGTAAATACTTGTGGGTTTACATCAGCCCACAAGGCTGTTTTCTACTTATTTGCACCACTTCTTTATGACCTTGCCTACTACATTTTAGGATTGACCTTTTCACCTTTTAGAGGTTTGTAGGCTTCTCCTGTAGCTTTCTCTCCTTTAAATTCTTTTTACCACTACTTTTTTCCACATTAGAAAACCTGTTTCTAGTAATACCTTCTTAAAGCTGAGAAAGACTCTAGTACATGCTATGTACAGCTTACTTTTAAAAATCTAGATGGCTGTTTTCAGAAACAGTTTTGTTGCCCAGGCCTCAATCTGTGTCAGACTTTATTTGGAAAAGACTTATTAGTGATCCATCAACAATTACTGGATTACATTTATACACAAAATTATACACAAAGAAAGAGTTTTGCTGCAGCAACCTCCCAGCAATATCCAGAATTCACAGAAGCCACATCATCACAGTAACAAAGTGCTGCAAGCAGGCCAACTCCACAGCGGAAATTTCACTGTGAGGCATTCACTCTAAATTATGCATTCTTTATATGTTCTGCATACAGAGGGATGTCACCCAGGGGGAAATAAAACATTTGAGGCAAAAGCATAAAGGTAGGAACTTCAGTGTGTGGAAACAAAGAGACATCTTCCTCTGCTTTATTTGTTCTGTAAACAGTGTAATTTTGGCAAGATTTTACAAGACTACCCAGCAAGCTCACTTAACATATTGCAACTCCATCTGCCAAGAGGCTTCTGCCTCTGGGACTGTGTTACACCCGGGCATTGGCATACTCTGTGTGTTTGCATTTGTCTGGAGGGTTTCTCACATCCACTGCACCTCACTGCTCATAACTACTCTGTTAGTCTGCCTTTATGGTAGAGTGAACCCAATTGCAAACACAGTGAAAATATGGTATCAGACCACTCAGATTAAGGGTAAGTTAGGTCTGGAGATCTTCATTCCTCAAGATGCTGTAGTCCAGACCAATGTGACTGTGTCCATAGAAACACTGCCCCAGCACAACTGTGTTAAAAAGGGCTGTTCAGTGAACTCATTCACTGAATGAGAAGGTGCTCTCTAATCTACCCACAGATGCCATCTATGGCAGTGACATGAAAACAATGCTTTATGTAAGTAGCTTCTAAGCAGTTATTCATTATTAATGCAGACAGTTCTGACAGAAAAAGCAAACAGCATTTGGCAGCAAGAACTTAATAAGAATGTCATTAAGGAATTCAGTCTGCCAGCCAGCACGTGCTTTGTAGTGCTGTGAGCTGACTTCCCTGTCTCTTTGCCTCTTTTTTTGGCTTCTGATCATAAAAATGCCACTGTAAGTATATTTTCCCTCTTGATGTGTTTTACTGGTACCATACCACAGCTTACCAGAAGATTGATGTCAGTTACTGGCAATCTGTATTCTCTGTCAGTGTCTCTGAGATGGAACAGAAATAAAATGAAAAATGCACAACACAGGAGAAATACAGCAAAGCAGTACAAGCCTGGTAATACAGGGGTTGGAACTGGAGGACTAGTGGTATCAACGTTAAGTTTCTCTGCATATTCATTGAATATGTTTGCAAACACAAGCCATTATTGGTGTAGGTGCTTTGCAGGGTATTAACCTTTGGCAAGGAATAGCTGATAAGAATGATTCCTGATGAAAACTGTTTATTTTTGCTTTACTCATGCTTATTCAGTGTCACAGAAATGAAATGTGTTCAAGATTAAGGGAATAAATGAATTTTTAAAACCCCATGGCTCTATCTTGACCGAGACAAAGTAAAACATTTTTATCAAATGACTGGAACAAATTGATATATTAGTTGCTTTGGAAAGGTTAATCTGCAAAACTGACATGTGGCACTGAGTCTTGGCATGCCATATACCATCCTATGTGGCTGTACAGAGACAAAATGTAATTTAATACTCTGGTCTTGGTCCAAATTTATCTGACTTTTGATCAACAAGTGAGTATGCATCTACTATTTCAGTGTAGGGGATCTGCAAAGAAGTTTATCAGTTCTCTTTAAAAAAATAAAAACAAAAGAATAAGAATAAAAGGACTCATGTTTGGAGAATGAGCAGCACTTTCTAGAGACTTTTTTCTGGCTTTATTTTCTAATGCTATAAATATCAAGAACAGAAATCTTGACCCTTATACATTTGCTGAAAGATTTATTCAGAATTCAGTTAAAAGAGCAGAAGCATTGAGTGATTTATACAGATAGTATTTCTTGTGAATAGTTTAATTAAACAAATATAAATTATCTCTATTAAAACCCCAACAAATTTCACAACTGAGGTGTTTCAAACAGTCTGAATAATGTTCTCATTTGCTTTACCTGATGAGCCTGGTTTCCTTGATATGTCCTATCACAGCCCTGCCATTTCTCTCCATTTCCTTTAAAACCTATGGGTGCATCAGAATTTTGAACTTCTAGTTTTCATAATTTTTATTCTATATATGTTTTCATGTCTACATATTGAACAGTTGGATTAATAAATGGTAACTTGTTACAGTTTAGATGACCAATGGCTACTTAGTCCAGAGAAGATACCTATTTTCTTCTGGATTATCCTGCTTATCCAACTGCTTTAGATGCTTTAATTGAACGAAATAGTTTGGTTTTGTTCTTCTTTCATGAATTCCTTATGGGCAACTGAATTCTAACAATGCTAGTTAGAAGTGACTACTACCAATACCTTTGACACTTTTACACATCTTCTTTGACTTCTTTTTCCCCGTTGCTGAAAAGGCAAGGTTCATACTTTTAAATTCCCCGCCCTTTTAAAAAACTTTTTGGCTCTAGCTCTTCCTTCACGGGATTTCCCATCTTTGTAATTAGTGTAGCTTGAAGCATTGTCAGTTACTAACCCAGTTTCAATCCCACCAAAGGGCAGAGTGATTCTGTAGGGAAGAAGTCCTATCTATACTAATAAGCATTAGTGACACTCAGGAAAATTGGGTGTTCTGAGGAAAATCTGCATATTGCCAGTTCTTTCTGCCATTCAGCACTAATGAAAGAGTTGATGACCTTGCTGCAGCTAACAGATGCTGCAGAAAAGGTTGCAAGGCTGTTAAATTAGGAACAGAAATATAGTACATTAAGACTAATTGAGCATGTTGGTTCCTGTTGTGACTGTGATGTTTCTAGTTTGATAATGACACCTCTGCTGAGAGTTTCTGAAGCCTTCCAGAGTTCTGATATAGGAACAGATGAAAATTTCAGAAGAGTAGCAGTTTCTGATGTAATGTTAATGGCAGCACTGACAGTCCTGGTGACAATGAAGCAGGGAAGAACAGTCTGCTAAAGACTACCAAAATCTCAGGTCTGCTCTGCCATGGAGGATGATGGATTGCTGTCAGAGTAATGTGACAAAGTGGGTTGGAAGGAACCTTTAGGTTTCACCTATGCACTTGTCCTACCTTACATTTCTGGGAATTATTTGCTGAGCACCTAATGGGGACACTGAGCTCTATATGGAATTGCTGCACTTCTATTTCTTCAGTGGAAGGGGAAACCTATGTCTCCAGTATGCTTGATTCTTCAAATCACTTTTTATTTCTACACCAAATTATATCAGGAAAGACAATTTTTCCCTTGAACCAACTGCTGTCCATAAAGACTGCTTTTCAGGGAGGAAGAATTGATTCAGAAACTTCAGGAATGGCAGTGATTCCATAGCAGAAAATCAGATGCACTAGGACAGCACAGCTGAGCTCACAGCATCTTGTGGTATTACACTTTTGGAAAGAAGAAGCAAAAATAAGAAACCCTACAAGTCTCTAGTGGCAAGAATTTCAGAGACAAGGAATTGTTCTCTTTCAAACCTATTTGATTTTTGCTGCATGAAAGAATTGAAAACTGGGTCCTGTCTCCATACTCTCTTTTATGGGCAATTTAGGAGTACTCACTTTCTAAAAAGTTCTAAGTTGCTGAGGGGCCCGGCAAGTTAATCACAGAGATCACCTGGACCATGGCTGTCGCTGCTCGTGCTCAACTTGGAATGCCTACCCAGATTTAAGGCAATCCAGAGCTGACACAACCCCAGTGCCCCTGACCGCTTCGAGGGGTGGTGGCACCGGGGGGGGTTCAGGTATGACCCCACCGGTGGATAGCTGGGCATTAGGCTTAGGGTAAAGGGTAGATTGGAGCCAGCAGGACACCGAAGGAAGGAAAGAGAGGGGCTCAAGGTATGAGTATTCAGTGAGGTTTATTGGTGCCTGCACTGAGGAATCTCAGGGACCAAGAGCCCAGAACAGCCCTCGACCTCAGCTTATAACATGACCAGATAGCCAATAACGTGAGGGTCCAGAGGAGGAATTAGGGAGGGTCCAGGGTTAATAGACGACTAGGGAAGGGGAGAGGGAGGAGTGAAGATGAATGACATGGGAGTAAACCAACAATACATCGAATACAGCAGAACCTTCTAGAACGGGAGGAGAGCGGAGGGAGAGTGGCAGGTGGTAGGACAAATAGGGAAAGGGGAGCCAGCCCCCTAGAAGCTCAGCCCTTCTGGGGCATGCCATCAGAGACTCCACCCCAGGGGTCCCTGCCCTTGGGCTCCTTTCAAGGCTTCCTAAGGGTTTTAGGGAAAAGGGTTTTAGGGACACAAACCACCACAACACATGGGAAAATATTACTTACTGTATCATGACTCTTCTCTGCCCTCTGCCCTCCCCTGGACCCTCTCTCACAGACATCTAGAACATAGACAGCTGTTGCACGTATTGCAGTTTGGCAATTATTTCTTATATACTGGCTTGGTCAAGTCATTACAGACTGGTGAATGACCCATTGTTGGGTGGCAGTTTAGTAGGTCTTGTCTTTTTCAGAATTGGTTGTTACACAGCAGTTATTTTGATATTACAAGTTCTCTACAACAGGCATTAGCTGTTTCTTTAAAAAGTGAACAAAGGTTATTTTTTAACAAAGTTTACCACCACAGGGAAGTTTATATCTTGTTCACAGGTTGCAGCTCTGTATTTCTCAAAACTTTTCAAACTGTAGCATCAGTGAAGTGGACAAGGTCAGTCAAAAATGATGGAGATGGGAACATTGAAATGTTCAGTAGTCCCATCCTTTTACAGATTGTCCATCAACTCTTCTCCACCATGAGGCATTTCCCTCAGCAGATGTCTTCCCCTTCCCAGCCATTACTGGCAGAAAATGTAGTAGATGTGTCAATATGTCTTGTAGCAGGCTCTGCAATTTACCAGAATTTAAGATACTGCCTTCACAACAACAGAGATGGGAATATTAGTCAAGGAAAATGGTTCTTGTGCTGCAGAAGATACACATTATTCATTTGCTGCATTGTCTCTTTTAAATGCCATTATGAAACTGCATCACTAAAAGCTGAAACCACAGTAGACTAACTTCTCTGGATTTGATGTGTGTCTACTTGATTCTGTGACCTCAGTGAATCCTTGAGAACATTAAACTTTGTTTTCTAACATTTCATCCCAATGTTTTTGGGGTTTTTTACTTATGGAAGAATTAGACAAAAATTCAGAAATTCAAAAATGCTTTAAAAAATCTCTAAGATTACTTCAGAGGTACTCACAGGAACTATTGTTAGGTTTCTCATAGTGTGCTTTTCTGTATAGGTGAGGTTCCTTGATTCAGACAAAGCCCCAGCTGTTTTTCCATCTTGGTAAACCATCTGAAGTTACACCGAGAGTACCGAAATGAAATTCATACTGGGAAATTGAATCATGCTTGGGATGATGAAAACAAGGACTCTTGAGACAATGAATTCTCATGAGGCTTAATGATAGGAATTCTTAAATAAGATCTTTTGATTGCTGCAATATTTGGTTTCTCAGAATATAATTATTTTTTTACTTTTCAGGACTTTTCAGGGAAAAAGGTGAGATTTGCTGATGATCATGATTTTGCAAACTTTGAATTGAAAACTTTAAAAACTGGTTTTGTTCAAAATTTTCAGAGTTCAGTCAGCAGAAAGTATGCATGATGAATAGAGCACTGATTTTTAATCCTTCTTGGAATATTGTCTTCTCTGCTTCTATGCTCTTAATATGAGGGTGATGATAAGCAATGCTGATGCTCTTTGTAAAGCCCATCAGTTAAACTCTAAGATTGTCTTCCATTTATAAATAAACAGTTGGAGAGCATGTTGACCAAGAATAAGCTTGAAAAACTCATAACGCCTGATTTTTCATGTGGTAGGTGATAAGAAAAATACTATATATTGAAGCATATACTTGCTGCTTAGTCATTGTTTTCCACTTTCCACCTTGACATCATTTGATTTGTCATCAGTTGCTCAGCATATTTGGCCATGCTGAATCAGAAATGAAACAGAAAACAATTAATTCCCCTTACTGATGGATCTTTCCTATTCTGTTCATTTTTCCAGGCAGTGTTCAATCCACTGCTTACAAAGCAATTTTATTCTGAGGCTTTGCAGATAATGATGAAGAAAGTTTAAATACGTATTTTAAACTGTAGTTAGGTGTGACTGATTACTCATATTGAAGCAGAAATCAGGTGCGTATGTATTTAAATCCAGTACTGTTAAGACCAAAATTAATGGATTTGCTATAAAACATAAGAAGGCAAAAAAAATGTGTTAATACAAAGGGCAACAATGCGCTCTGATCCCAAACTCATACAAAAAGAAAAAGCAAGAAGCACACTTTGAAATGCTGTCTCCACCAAAGAAACTGAAATTCTGCAAACTCAACTTAGAATTTGAGAATTTTTATTTTACTCATTCATTGTCTTAATAATGCACAGCAACTCTCCAGAAGTGTCCCAGGAGAAGTTAAACAAAAACATAGTTTGTAGAATTGGTAACAGAAAGAGTGGATGACAGTTTGGATTTCACTTCCAAGCTGAGGACACACTACGGAGACAAGAAGTTCAGCCTAGAAAAAGTTCTCATAGGGCAGAAAAATGATTTATTTATTTTTTAATGTGACAGACAAAACTGATGACAGGCACGATGAGTAACCTCTAAAGCTTTTCAACACAGAGAACAATGCTGAAGAATTATGCAGTTTCTCACAGAGTATCTCTTCTGCTTTTAAAAAAAAATTCTGATTAGTTGAACTTTTACCCAGTAAGACTTATAAATGATTTCATCTCTGTCCAAAAATAAGTAGGAAATCATGAAGTTGTATTAGTTTTATTGTGATTTTTAATTGAAATAGTGGGATTAATTTCTACAATCCCCTTCTCTCCTGCAAAGCTTCTTATTTTCAGGAATATTTCATATGCCTACCAAATATGAAGAAGGACTAATGTTCACATCAAAAAGTTATGTTTCCAACTCTATTTTTCTAATGGTTCTGTACTAATTTTCCTGATGTAAAGACATGCAGGTCATAGGAGACATTACCTGCCATTTTCTGGAGCACATTGTGGGGATCTGTAGCTGCATCTACATTACAATTTGCTTTGATACATAGCTAAAGCCATGTAGTGAATTCCTCTAATTATCTCTAGCTGTACATTCGCTGGTTTGACTCGTAGAGCAGTCGGATGTATACAAACCCAATATTCTTTAGATGAATATTAAACAAGAATCCGTGCTCCTGCTGTGAATCAAGTACACCCCAACCCCTAAGAGACCAAAGAGTCTAAATCAGTCCTGGTCCTTCTGACAACTTCAGTCCACTGCCAGAGGGGTGGATATAGGTAAAAGTTCTGTACCATCTTGTACAGCTATCTAAGACAAACAGACTGTTTCCCTGCTGAGCCACTTCACACCCAAGTACTTGCTAAAGTTGATGTTGCCTCTGATTCTTCACTTCCTTTGAAATATTTTCATCTCATTTCACTTTCATCTCTTACATGCCTCTTTGTTTTCCTATTTTAAATTTGTTTTTTAAAAATTAATATAAGCAAAATGGCTCAGAAAGTGCTCAAACCCCATGGGATTTCCCAGTCTAGCAGTTGCTTTGCTAAATCAGTGCAATATCTTCATATATTGACAACTTGTTCAGACACATAGCATTCCAATCATCTAGAACAATAATCCCTGGCATGGAAGAAGATAATTTCATAGTTTTATTAAGAATCTACTTTCAGTAGTCTGATTTAGAGGGAGTGCAGTAATTTAGGATTTGCTTAGTGCATTAAAGCTGAGCCAAATCAAGGAGACATATTTATTCCCTTTAATCATGTCAGTGTTGACAATTAACCTTTGATGATTCAAAAGCCTTTTGAAATGACTAGTGGCACTATAATTCTATATTTAGTTCTAATTAAAGCTTTTGTTCTGAACATGATTTTCCCTTTAATGCCAGTTGCATTACTATATGTGCTACAAATACAATCATATAATTGAATGTGTTTGAAGTAGTAGCTTAAAAAGAACAAATGGACAATCTGAGCAGGAAAACACTTCAGGAAAAAATGAAATGGTAATTAGTTGGCTAGCACAGCATTTTTGTATTATGTTATGAAAAACAGAACGTTGATATGTTTTGTATTTTATTTTCATCATGTCACCTCTGGCTTTTGCTATTTATACAACTTTACTCCTTGAACTAATCTAAATTTAGGTCTTAATCTATTTTTTTTTTCAAAAGAAGATTTTAAAATAAATATTACTGCCACTCTTCTTGTAGTGCAAGTGATTGCTGGGCTTGAGCTAGTTTTAACTAAAAGCAATGGAATACTCTCTTTGGAGGCATTTTCAAGGCGGAGTATTTTCAAGATATGCAGAAGGCTTAGCTATTATTCCAAATTGTTACTTCTCTTAATTGTTTCCTGTATTCTAATCTTATCAATTCTCTTTTTTATTTATTTTTAATGAGAAAAATTCAATTCAATGACTAAATTGAACAATATGGTTCATTTGCATATTGTGTGTATTTATAAACACATGAAACCCACAAAAATACCTATATATACACTTTCCCCTCTACTCCTATTCCCCATTGACTATGCTGTAAGCAAATGAATGCTTTATCTGGGAGCTGTAAATTAACTGCAGCAAAAATAATTTAGGAATTTGTGTTTGGTAGCAAGTATCAGCACACAGATTTCATTTAGCAGAGCTAGGAAAATGGGCAAATTAATGGGAAAGTCACAACAACTTAATTCCTTCTCTCTCTCAGGCCCTGGTTGGGATGGCCTTTCTGTCCTGGGTGTGGGGAGAAGAAGGAGCAGAGGAGGTGGAGTGGCTTTATTTGAGTGCTTTCCCCTACCAAAGTTAATAGCACCTGAGTCAAAAGGGCAGACAAGTGAGAGGGAAAACAAGGCAGAGGGGTGATGTAATTTCATTTCTATGAGCAGGAGACTAAGTCAGTTATCATAAAGATGAGAATGTAATTTCTTATTTTTTTTAGGTAGTGTATGACATTCCCCATACTGATGCTGTCCCATTTGCCTTTCTGTGTCTTCTGTACAGATTTGGTAACTGCAGATAAGGAATTGCTGCCTGGGAATGATACACAAAAGGGGAACCGAGTAATTCCCATGCTTTTGAGTGGGGGTTCACTGGGGTTTGTAAGACCTGCTATGCAACTGGAAGAGGCTCCTGGCATTGCTGGGAGGGCTGCTCAGCTGTGTTTCTAAGTGGACTGAAATGAGTTTATTTCATTAATAACTCTCTATTTCCAAGGCTATTAATAACTTTCTATTTTGTAAAGCAGAGGAATTGCAAAAGCAAGAATACAGGTGCCTCTCAGATGGCCAGCAATGGTGGGCTAGGCAGTGAGAACTGTCATACAAACTAGCAAGAAATAAACCTCTCCCTGCTGCTTCACGGTGAAATATCTACTTGTGTGTGGTCTTTCTGCCAGTGATGAACAGCCACAAAGGTGCAGTGAATAGAGGGCTGTGGCATATCAGTGATAAGCATTTTAAACAGGTGTTACTTCTGAGGACTGTGCTAAGAACACTTTTACTGCACAAGGAAGGAGAAGTATTGTTTGTGGGGTGGCACATAGCACAGCTGGCAAATTGTATTTTGAGGAAATCCCAGAGGGCCTAGGCCATGATAGAGGATGAGAGGATTAAACAGTGAGTCTTCTATGAACTATGCTCTGCATGAAACTAATGACTGATTGAATAAACAAACTGTGTAAAAAGATGAGTACACAAATACGATGTGGAGTTGGAATAATTTTCTTACTGGAGGTTCAAGCTTTCATAGGAAATCAACCATTCTAGACAGATTTTGGCAACACAGCCTGACAGAAACATAGCCACTCATCTCCCAAATTGCACATAACAGTTTGTTTCCCTGAGGTGTCAGAAATCAGTTAAGGGGACTAGTTAGCCTTGCTTTGGCTTTTACTGTGAAGGCTCTTCCTTCCCTTTAGCTTGTAATTTCTGGAGAACACAGCAGCTTCAGGATGGTTTCTAGGTGAAAAAGCAAGGGACGTGGTCTAAAGGCAGCCTTCATCATTCAGTTTCTGAAGGGATGGAGGGAAATGTATTTTTCTGTGATGGTAGTTCTAATTAGTTCTTCAAAGGCATAGGTGTCACAGTCATCTCACTGAGGATGAAAACTGTGTCTGCAAAGACCATCTGTCAATGAACACATGAAAAGCAAGTAATTTGTACAGGACACAGAACTGAGGTAGCCCAGCTTCCTCTGTCTCTTTCTCTTCCCTGCTTCCTCACCCCTACTAGAGGAGCTTCTGGTGTCTAGTGGAGGGTAAAACCATCCCTTAATGGAAGCACTAAATACACAATGTGACTCCAGAAGCTTTGTTTCCTTGTACAACCACAGTACAAACTGGCCCTTTCCTAGTTTAAACAGTTGATTACAAGCTATTACCAAGGGCAGCACTAGGGGAAGAAGAAACACTGCAGAAACATTTAATCTTTGTTCATGTACAACAGTGGAAGTCTAGCATTGCACTGGTCTCAGAGATCTTCAGATGGGAGTTTACCTGCCTAGAGATCTTGCAGTGTATCTCATTGTGTATTTCATTTTGGTTTTGTTTTTGGTTTGCTCCTGTTCTTGCTGAGACTGGGTAACTGGGTACCAAACCTAGGGAGCCTACAAGGAACAGAGCTCTGCCCCCATGGCCTTGGTTACAAAATTCTAACCCTCTAATGCAACAAGGCACTTCAGAGCCACCTCTCAACAATCTGTTCTGGTTTTATATATGCTTACAATACAAAATTTAAACTCTTCAGAGATGCATTTGCAGTATTTCTCTCTCACTGGGAAAAACTGTATGTGTGGTGAAGCCATAAACAGATCTAAATGTGAAAACAAATAAAATTTGCAATTTAACATTTCTCACCATCAATCAAAAAGGAAATGCATGAATGCATCAGTGTTCTGAAAGAATTAATTTTTAAACTTATCTTCCATTTGATTAATTTCATTTCAGTTTAGTATTGTTTAAATTCCCATGTTTCACTAGAGCTGTAATTTTAGCATGATTTTTGTATAATATCATGATTTTGCTGTTGTATTTTATTAGGTGAGACTTTTGCACTCCTTAATTCTCACAAATTCACTGTACATGCTGTTATCCTAACTGAAACTGTTTTATGAACAATGGGAAGAAATATATATTATTTCATTCACAAACATTCATCAAAACCCTTCTTTCAGGGAATCCCAAGGATTGTCATGGTACAGTCCATTTCCTATCCAGTCCCGTTTGCCAACTGAGAGAATGCAGATCCAAGTGGCTGAATAGGAGACAGAAATTTTGTGTCAGACTTTGACCAGAATTCGCATATTATAAAAATATATAAAAATATATAAAAAATATAAAAATATATAAAAATGCAGAGTGAGTGAACAGCAGAACACGCTCTTAAGCCAGAAGGTGCCAATGAGGATGGGGAATGGAAGCCCTGTATCAGCTATTCTGGACTTGCAGCCCAGAAAGCCAAACTTGTCCTGGGTTGTATCAAAAGCAGCATGGCCAGCTGGTTGAGGGAGGGGATTCTGCCTCTCTATTCTGTTCTATGAGATCCCACCTGGAGTGCTGCATCCAGATCTGGGACCCCGAACAAAAGAAGGATGTGGGCCTGTTGGAGAAAATCCAGAGAAGTGCCATAAAGATGGGCAGGAGGGCTGGAACTAGGTGATCAGTAAGGTCCCTTCCAACCCAAACTATTCTGTGATTCTAGGATTCAATCTATGATTCTACATTTGTGTTCCCAAGATACTGTTCAGCCTTCAGCATCAGCCACCAAAATCTGCCTGGTATATGTTGTAATACACACTGCACTGAAGTTCTTTAAGTAGATCTTATGAAAGTCTGTTGCATAAGAAGTGCCAGAGTGAATTCTGGCTAAAGTTTTGGTTTTCTCCTAATGAAAATTTTTAATTTATTTACTTTTTCAAATTAATGAGTTTAATGTCTGTAGGGCAAAACTTAAATCTTGCTTGAGTATTTAAGGTTGATTTGAATATGTTTTATTCTAAGGAATTTGCACAGCATCCTCAAAACTGTGAAAAGTACTCAGCAGCATATCATCAAAATCTGTTTTCAGCTTAGCTCTTGAATGCATTTTCAAAATCCCTGGCTGAGTCAATAAGTTGCAGTCACCCAGAACACACATGAATGATTGATTTTGTCATCTGAAATAGTAAGATTATAATAACAGAGAGTAAGCACCTGGGTAGTTTCTGCCTTGAATGGCTGTTAGGGTAATAATACAAAGTAACGAACTGTCTAGCGCAAATAATGGGAACAGTTAAGCTTTCATGGTCTAAACAGCACGCATTGTGAGGAGCAAGATTTATAAAAAAGCTTATTTCACAAGATATAGCGCCATCAACCCATAGGAAGACCTGTGTAATCATGATTCTTACTTTCAGCTCAAAGTGTGCAGCACTGCATTTTGCATAATTAAGGCAGCATTGGCTGCTATGTAATGCTCCTCTCCTCAGCTGGCATACAGACTAGTTACAGAAAGGCTTGCTATAGTAAGGATCCCAATGTTTGATATTTCCATAAGTATTAAAAAGAAAGTGGTTCAAGTCTTTGAGCATAAATGGTTCTGCCAGGTCAATGGAACTATACCCCACTGATCTCAGTTCAGCATGTAGCCCATCATATTAGTACTCTTGGCAAATATCACTAAAGTAACAATTAAGTTTTTGTGAGAAGTATGACAATCATTTTAGGAAGTGAATCAAGCATTTTCAGAGGTAGTTTTTTTTCTTTTTCTTGGCTTACTAGGACACTGGATGTATTTCTTGATGGTTTTCTAAGTCTATTTTAGCATTAGGGAAAAACATTCCTAGAATTTATAATGATTGTGTCTGTTCATTTATAGTTTCTCAAATGCCCAGAGTAAATCTGGAAATACAATAGCACCTATTCTATATCAGATTAATTCCACTTGTTTCCCTTGTTGTCTTTGTCCTTAGATGCTAGAGCAACATAGTTTGGCTTATATTTATAATCCAGTGCAATTTAATAATTTTCCCCATCTCTTCATGGTCCTTCCACATATGACAGACAGAGCTGCTTTTCATGATGAAGCTGTCCAAAAACAAAATGTCGGTAACTATAACAACATTCTGGTGATCCAGTCAAAAGGGTATTTTAAAAAACCCAGCAGCCTCACAAGAGAAAATTCTGGCATTGCAGCCAAATAATATTGAGATATTGTGGTCCTAAGGAAATTGATGATGTTTGAATTAGATTGTGATTTTCTTGCTGTTTCAGCGAGTTTTACCTGTTGCAACCTATATTCTTAATAATGGCTAAAACATTGAATGTTTTCAGTTTTTCCATTTTACTAGCTGTGCCAAAACTTTAAGCCTGTACTCAGACATTTTAGAGAAAGAACTATTAAAAGTTTTATTGATACAACTCAAACAAATCATAGAACCAAGAGATATTTATGTAAGCTAGAGTTGCTGAAAGATGTAGAAGCTTGTTTCTGCAGAATCAAATGGAAAGCTTATATTGTAATCCCACTAACAAAGCACTTCCAGCCAAGATTATTTAATGCATCAGAGGTTCCTAAAACACAGCACCTTAATTATCATTTATTTGTTCAGAGTCTGAATGGAAACAGTATTGATCCAAACAACAATGCTGCATCTCTGGGCAGGCTTCTTTACTGTGTTTTCCAGCTTCACTTCCCATTCCACCAGTCTGTAATAACAAGAAAATATAAAACTGTATAAAAACCAGAGTGGTCTAAAGATGGTAGAATGGGGAATATCAACAATAGATAATTGGGGTTCTTTTTATTATTGCTTTTGTAAACTCTTTAAGTGTTTCAGCTTTCTACTGTTTTCATTTGAATAATTTTCATTTGAAATTACTTTTATTGCTTCTTCTCCACTTCTAGCATTTCTGGCCAATGTGCTGTGCAATTATTAAAGGGTCACTGAGTACCAGGCCTCTTTTATGGTAGCTGTCTCAAACCCTGTCTTTAGTTTGATTTTCTGCAAAAGACCAAAGTTCTGAAAAGAGAGGCAGGGGGTTTCAAGTGTTCCTAAGGGATTTGCCTGCTGAATATTGTAGAATAATGTATAAATTTGGCATTTAGCTTCTGTAACAGTTGCAGGCCACTCTCACCATCACTTAGTGGCAATGAGTAGATACTGAAGGAGTCACATCTGTTCTACCCTATTAGATATTGTATTTTTAAATATTGACTATATATAATTATGTATTTATCCTGGTTCAGAAGTGTGTAGAAGAATCATGACCTGCTTCATGATAGAGTACAAAAAGATGTTAAACAGAAGCATTTCATCATTCATCTGAAAGGGAATTTTGTCTTTGAATGTAATGTTTTTTAAAATAGGATGACAGAATATATTTTGTCACAGCAGTATGATAAAGGGTTGTCCAATTTGTGCTGCTGCCACTTTATAAATATTAGTATGTCTGCCTTTTTGTTTACTGAAAAGTCATTCTTGAGAGAAATGACAGCTATATGTTATTAAACTAATTTTTTACAGGTTTGCATTGCCAAAAATGTATGGCTAGCTGAAAGCTGCAGAACTCAGTTGTGCTATTGTAGAAAACAATGTAATGTCATTAATTCCAGGCCCTTTGTAAACAGGTTTTCTTTAAAAGAAGACATGTATCTCAAAAGGGATACTTGTTTGACCAATGTTTGTTAAGCACTGATATTTTTAGTTGTGAATAGAAATATTTTTGGGTTTATTTTTCATATCTTAGGTTTCTGTTTCCCTTTTTATTCACAATTTTAGTTTGTTTCCATTTTATATGTTAATATTTGAAGTATTTCTATTCACTGTTTTCCATCAAAGCAATTTATTTTCAATTTTATTTCATTTTTAAAATATGGAAAAATTGGTGTCTAGTTCTAGGACAGTAGCTGAAGGAAATTTTGACAAAATATTGTGCATTTTCTTAAGTTAAAAGCAATTTTTAAAAAAATTCCTCTGTATTCTCTCCAGTGTTTACTCCAAATCTTGTGTTTCTCTGGTATGTAGAACACTTGCGTTTTTATATTCCCTCTCCAACACTTTTCAGACCTGACAGAGTTGTGTTTCCATCATTTGCCTTGCACAGTAGCTGGAAGTTTTCCCTATCCTCATCTACTATTCCTGTGTACAGGATGTTTCATAGAAACACAGAATCACCAAATATTTTGTTTTATAAGAGACCTCTGGAGGTCATAGAGTCTAATCTGCCAGCTTCTGTGCAGAGCGGCTCCCCAGACAGCTGCCCCCAGCCTGCAATAGTGCAGGGGGTTGTCCTGTCCCACATGCAAGACCTTGCATTTGGTTCTGCTGAACTTCATAAGATCCCAGTCAGCCCATTCCTTCATCCTGTCCAGGTTTTCCTGGAGGTTTTCCTGAAGGGTGGGTTTCCATCCAATCTGCAGTCTACAAGAGGATGAAAGAGATTTCTGGCTATTTGTTGCTTAGCTACAGACCATTTGAAAGGGCTCTTGCAGACATTAACAAGAGTTAGGGTTAGATTTATCGCATATAGTTTAATTTAACTTAGGACCAAAGAGAATCTTACTGCTTGTGTGCACTGTACAAAGTTTGGGGTGATCTAGATGCCTCTTGTGATTCCTCCCACCTTCCCATTCAAAACCATGCATATTGTCTTCTGAAAAAAATCTCTTGTTCTCTCCCTCTCTCCACTTAATGCAGAGAGAAGCTCAAAACAAGGCTCACCACTATTTAGTGATGGTAACCTTGGTCTCATCTCTCTGGGTCATGCTGGACTTCTAGCAAAGTCATTCCATCTGTAGTCAATAAATAAATATTGGATGTTGAGTACTAGACTCTGCCACTGATCATACCTCCACCTGCAAAAGTATTTTAAAATTAGCTTCCATCCTTTTCTCCAGCTCCCAGCAGGAATAAAGATGGGGATGAATGCATTGAGAAGAAGACTGTGTGCCTAGCTGCTGAGTAAGAGACCAGTCTTACATAGTGGGTCATTCCTTCTGCTGTGTCTGCTTTCACTTCTGCCAACTTGCTTTGATGTCAATTTTCCAAGTAATGAAAATTTGATCCTGCTGAAATCATTCTTTCTACTGTCTTCTTTCTCTGGAGACAGCATATGCATTGATATACTCTCTTACTGGTGTGTGGAAATAGATGGCACAAAGAGTTGTGTGATAAGTGAACCCTAAAGAAAGAAGAAAAAAGGGTAGGAAATGCTGCAGGACCATTCCAGCCCAATGTACTGTGCTGGGCATTTCTAGGGGGAAATGAGAGCTCATGCCTTCTGGTTACACATTTTGCTGTACTCTGGTTTAATGTGTGACAGAGAACACCCCTGGGGGATATCCTATACAAGGAGCCAGGCACAACTGCTGTCACAAACTCTTCAGTCCCTCCTGTGCTGCACTGCTTGGTGATGTAGGTTGCAGCCCTGTGGGTATGTTAAAAAAATACAATTTTTGCTGTAACACTTCTAAATTAGAGTTGTTTATGGCCACCTTCATATTCATGTGCCTGTATACTACTGATTTCTATTTCTACCCAGGTTACTTTTTCACTGCTAAAACTACATACTAGTCTGACAGGGTATAAATAATACATTGCACATGGCAGGATTGAGTTTTTCTTCCAACACCCTGTCACTGAGGGGAAGCAATATAACATGCATTTCCATTTTCCCACCTCTAGATTTCATTATAACCAATTCCAGCACCACCCCCAAGAAAACCTCAAAGCCTTGCATCTTTGCTATTTTAATTTATATGTTCTCAATTATATTTTAAGTTATATATTCTCTCATTATTACCCAATAGATTAGAAAGAGTATATGAACAATCTTTCTCATGAATCTACTAGTAGTGAGAATGAAGGAGCGGTGTGTTGCCATAATGGGTGAGGTGATAAATATGTGCCTCCCACATAGGTAATGGTATCTTAAATGCCATCTGTTTGGTATATTTAAGGCTGGTCGATAAGAATGAATTAAATTCCATTTTGCATAACTTATATGCACGTAAACTTGTCTGGATTTTTTTCAACCACAGTATGAGATTTCCTGCTTCAATCTAAGGTCTTCTTCTACTTAGTAGCTGGTGCAAGAGTGACCAAGTAAACCTTGTGTTTTAATTTTCATTAATTCATTGTGCTTTGAGCTGCTAGCCCAAGGATCTTTTTCATGCCTGTTTATATTGTGCTGAAGAAAATGCTGATGAAGCATCTGACACATCCAATTATGTTTCATTCTGAAAGAAATCACTCCAAGCTATTTTAGAATGCGACTTATAGGACTTCTAAAGCACTACTTTTTATAAAAGCATGCAGGAATGGGATTTATAAAGCTCGGGCTCAGATCCTGAAAACAAAATTGCACTGCAGACTTCTTTTAGAGCAGATAATTCTTGCTGCTCAACTCTTCATTGCTGCAAACAGGCAAACCCAAGATCAATACCTTGGCAGCTAATGGAAATTGTGGGTGAAGCTGTGTGTTTCATTTGGCATTTGCTCTAAACTCCTCACTGCAGCTATACTCAGGTATCCTCTTTCAAGGCAAATGCCAATTACCCAAGTTTTATTAAATTGTTCTTTCACAGAAGGATTTCTGATCTGGACAATATGATGTGTGATGGTAACTCCTAAATGAAACCAAGCTAACAGCAGGGCACTGTTCTCTTAAGGATTGGTGAGACCATGATGCCCACATCAATAGTATAGCAGACCTTTCTAGGTTTAGCTTTTCCCCTGTTTAATAGGTTCTTTGAGCCCTGTGGTGAAAATTCATTTATAGACTTCAATATATTTATCAAAGACATAAAATATTTTTTATTGCTTATAATAGATGACCTAGCAGAAATGGTATATTATTTGGGCTTCTGCCACAGTCGTGTAATTCAGTGTACGTTTTATTTCCTTTTAAAAATGTGTAGATAATTAATATTCATGCTTTTTGCAACAAGAGAAATGGCAAATCATCAACTGACTTAATTAGTTTTATCTCATCTGCAGTGTCTCTGCCCTAGATTCTTA
Source organism: Drymodes brunneopygia (assembly GCA_013400955.1). Classification (NCBI taxonomy): domain Eukaryota; kingdom Metazoa; phylum Chordata; class Aves; order Passeriformes; family Petroicidae; genus Drymodes; species Drymodes brunneopygia. The sequence goes on along the minus strand of VZTZ01002415.1, from coordinate 191,849 downwards.
TTCCTCATCCTGCTATTCTGTTTTAACTGATGAAAACTATTTGTGATCAGCTTCCATATGGAGCAGCAATTCCAGGAACAGTGAGAAGCAAAAGAGCTGAATGCCATAAAGAACAGCGTTGTTGAGCTGTTTCCTAGCTGGGCTGGCAGACCCTTGATTTTATTGAGCATATTCATTTTGTAAGCACAGGGGGACTGAATTCAGAGGATAGATTCCTGTAGTCATAGCTGTGTTCAATTTGACCCACGTGTATTTCCCCCCCATAGCTCTTTTGGATTTTAAAAAGATGTTCGGACACCTCCTGGGACTGCCAGGTTGTCTATTGGGGCTGCACTACCTGCTGATGTGCTTTTGAGTATCTGTGCCTCAGAGGCACAGAATAGGAAGTAAAGGAGGTGTTCTGGCATAACTCCCCTCTTATCCCAGTGTCAGGAGAGCTGAGCTGAAAAAGAGCATGGCACAGTCCTAAAAATCCTGTCTACCTAGGGGTTCCCAAAGCTGTTAGGAAAAAGAGAGTTTAAAGAGCAGTTACGACAAAGGGCAACTTTTGGTCCATTTCTCCCCAGGGCAGCAAGGTCACTATGAAAACTCGTCAAAAACAAACATAAAAGCCATGCCTGGGCTTTTTTGTCTGACACTTCAGTGCCAGGAAGGTCACACAAACTGAGCACTGCTGCAGCACAGGGAACATAATTAAAATGTAAAATGACAGCCGGTTATATTACTGTCAGTGGAAAGTTTGTGTGACTGCTGCCTGCAAGTTGCTCTGAATCACTTCTGAAATGGTGACATCAATATGAATGTTCCCAGTAGCAAGAACCACAGTGGAAAATGTTTAGAACTTTGCCTAATTTCTGACAGTTAATGAGACCTAGAGGGAATATTCACAGAGCAAAAAGCACCTTGTTTTGGCTTGTTTGCTTTCTAATGCAGAATATTTATGTCTCTAGTCACTCCCTAATGACATTTCTGTCTTTCAATCTTCAGCCTGTGCCACTCAGCATATAAATATATAAGTAGAAAAAGACTTTGCAAATAATTTTAAAGAACAGTTTCTTTGCATTTCCCCTGTGGGACCTCTTTGCTCTTGTTTGTTAAGTATGTGGAGCTGTTTACCTTCCTGGTCTGTAGCCCAGGAGAGTCAGGCCGTGTAGTCCTGAGCCATTTTCTCCAGCTTCCACGTAGAAAAGGCCTTAAATGATACACCCTGGCATGTACACGGATTGCCAAGGCAGCATTGTGGTGCCTGGGGCAGGATGCAAGGGTGATGGCTCTGCCTTGTAATTTTGTTTGAAAGAAGGGCTGTGTTCATTGAAAGGGTGGTATGGAGAATCCTCCCTGTGCAGCCCATTCTGCAAACACAGATTAAGGAGGAAGATTTTGTTCTGTAGATATGTTTGTCCTCTTTTGGTGTCTTCTTAGGACAGACATCCTTCTCAGCCTGCCCAGGCTATGGCAGGTATGTACAGACACCCCCTGTGGTACTGACACTCACACACAGCTACCAAACAAACTGGGGGTCCCACAGGGTAGAACAATCTGGGTCTTGTCTGCAGGGGAGGGAGTGGAAGGGGAGAATGAAGAAAGTTCTGAAGCTGGAGGTTACAGTAGAAGGTCAGTACTATGTGTGTGTGAAGGCACAGCAAAGGGAAAAAAACCCTTCAACTTCACCCATTTGTTTGAAATTTTAGTTGTTATCAAGCTGAGTTTTACACTTCTTTTTGAATTAGTCCTGCTATGTCTAAATTCACTCCTTGCATGATATTGGTGTGATTCACTGTTTTGCTTATTTTGGAGATGAGATACTTAGCAAATCTTAAAGAAAACAGTATGATGCTCTAGGGATACCACGTCAATAGACCTTCACAGACAAAGCTGTATAAAGTTTAGCAGTTTCAGTTGGCTAGAATTCTTGAGTTTTTTTGTTCTTTATCTAAATGATTTAAATTAGAAAACAGATTTTTTTTTCCCCAACAGAGGATTCCAGAGGAAAGTTCTTTGCAAATTTCACTTTTGACAGATTTTGATAAAAGGTGATTAAAACAGTGGAGATATTTTGATTCTAAAATATCTCAGGTTCTGGAGTTTTTATCTCAAAGTTACTCTGTACTAAACTAATCTTATTTTTCTGTTTGGGAAGCTCTGCAAAACACATGGGAGGACAGACTTGGAGTGAAATGGATGTTGTTTGGCTTTGGATTGCATTGTAAAAGCTTTTATCCTGTAAAAGCTTCTCCTCCACAGAGAATAGCTTTCTATTCCTTTCAGTTGACAAAACTTTTTTATGTTTGCTTCATAAAATCTTTTGTATAATGTGAAATTCTGCATTCCATCTTTGTGAAATTATATAAAAACCAAGCATATTCAAGGAAGTACATGTATTTTAAGATGAAGAGGTACCTCTCATTCTGAAGCTATTCCATATCTTGCTTATTTTGGGGGTGTAGGGGAAGATGAACCTAATTCTTCGAGTACCAGAGTCTGCAGAAAATCAGGAAGAGTGGGACTAATTCTGTAACACATAAAGGACATTCAGATCTTGTGATAGGATTAAATACGATAAGTCTCTGACGCATTTTCCCATTGTCTATTTTGTCAGGTTACAACTCTCCTCAGATAGTCTTACTAGAGTTTATTCACCTTTTGTTGACACTTTTGAGGAAAAGAAGAAATTACTTATCATTTAAGTAACATAAATGAATTTTCTGAGTGCATTTCGACTTTCAAATTAGAATATTTCTTCCTGCTTTGTATGCAGGACAATACAAATCAAGTAAGAAATGCTCAATAAATTTGCAAAGAACTTATTTTCCATATGGGACTGCATAGCCTTTTGAGGTCTCCAAACACTATATATATCACAAGAGAAGACAGCTAATCTAATTGGAGGGTTGCTGGTTCAGCAACTATCTCAAAGAAGATTGGGCTACCTGCTAAGACCAGATTTGTAAGAACTTCATTGTCAGGTCTTGAAAACTACTAAGGACAGAGATTTTACAGCCCCCTGCTACACTTTAGGATATTTCTGCTTTGGCAATGGCAGTAGAAATACCCAAGAAAGCACACAGAAAGCTTTTTCATATAGCACAGGAAGTGTTTATTCCCTTTTAGGTTGTCCAAGTAGCATCTTATCTGCATCTTGGTGAAAGAAAGGTATTTCTTATCATGTTACAGTTTTATTATTTTATTTCAAATAATTAAATTTATTTGCTTATCTAGATCAAACAACTTCAGAAATAGACTGGGGAAACTGAGAAGTGTTTTCTTAATGACATTTTTTTCCTCAGGTTGTATAATCTCAGGCACTATAAATAGCTTTGACTTTCATTTTTTGTTTTTATGAGCTACTGTTGTGTAAAGAGCTTGTGTCTTTTCCCAGTTGCTCCAAGACAAAGTATTTTTTCATTATTAAGCAGACTGGATTTTCTGTCAGCTGTAAATTCTTGACTGATATATTCTGTTATGTAACTGTCATGTGTGTAAACAGTTGTGGTTTTCCATGTAAAAAATCAAATTCATGTGAAGACACCAGCTTTGTGAATAGATTCTGTAGAATGTTAATGCTGTAAATATTAGAAAGTTGCACAATAGTTCCAGCATCCTGGGCTGAATGGGGAAGGGCACTGTCAGCAGATTTTGGGAGGTGATTCTTCCTCTCTATGCAACTCTGGTGAAACGTATCTGCAATTCCAGGTTCAGTTCTAGGCTCCCTAGTAAAAGAAAGACATGGACTAGAGTGTGTCCAGCTAGGTCCACTAAGATGATTAAAGTACTGAAGCATCTTTTGTCTGAGGAGAGGCTGAGAGACTTGGGATTGTTCAGCCTGAAGAAGAGAAGGTTCAAGGAGTCCTATTCAAGTGTGTGAATATTTGGGGGAGAAAATAAAGCTGTCAAAGCCAGACTCTGCTAAGTGATGGCCAGTGGCAGGACAAGAGGAGCTGGATAAAAACTGAACACTGGAAATTAGAATTAAATACAAGATTTGTATTTTTTTCAGTGGGGTTTATCAAACACTGGCACTCTGCTGCTCTGACAGGTTCTGGAGTCTCCGTCACTGGAGACATCCAAACCCTTCCTGATCAGTGTTCTGTGTTGCTTTAGTTGACCCTGCTTTGAGTTGAGGATTGGACTAGAAAGTCTCCAGCATTGCCTTTCAGCCTTAACAATTCTGTGATTTGGTATTCAGATTCTTTACCCTTGCCCACTATTATAACTTTCTGTATTTCATATTTTTCATAAATGAGGCATTTGTTGTGATAGGGCTATAATCTAAACATTGCTCTATCTGTGGATGTATAGCACACCTATGTGCGCTAGACCATATGGATCTGTGGATGTGCAAAACAAGATAAAGCAGCTGAGGCATTAGCACAGGTTAAAGCCATGTGATTACTTCTTTTCATAGGAACATTTCAGAACAGACCTATCTTCAAGTGCTGTCCAAAATGATGTATTGAACTGTGTTCAATGAACATAATTCAGAGCGAGAGTATGGAACTTCCACTGGCATAAAGAATGAAAGATCAAACCCTTGATTATAGATTGCTGCACCTCAGTTTATTGCATTCTGTCTTGATTTCAGTCCAACAATAGATTGCTTTAAAAAAACATGTCTAACTCTCAATTATTTTTTTTTTAATTAAGAGGGGAGTGGAAAATTTAGCTTCTCCCTCCTACATAACAATATTGCTTTTGCTATCTTTTGGCAACCATAAATGAAGTACAGCCAAATTCTGAAGATGCAACTTGGTGCTTCACCTCCCTGGTGACCTAAGTAAAACTCAGAATCGTGGGAAACAGGATTGTGAAATATATCCTCAGACATGCCAGTGAGTTTGTCCAAGAGAAAATTTCTATCTCTTTTTATATAATAGGAGAACTTTTGCCTTATTCCTGGACATTCTTAATGAAGTGTTAAAAAAAAGACAAGTTTGAGTTTCTTTCTTTAATTGCCATAGAAATACCATCATAGCTAGATCAGTAGTCATGAGAACATAGCCACAAAATCATAAATCTGTCATTGTAACTTTTGCATTAGTTCTTGGTTTTCTCCTGGCTGATTTCTTCTTGCCATAGTTAAAAGTTTCTGGTCAATTTCAGTATAGAAGTTTTTGATATTTGTAGTTGGAAACATATGACTAGGAGGTATTTGGACCATTACACAGACAAATCTGAATATAACTTATTTGTAACTACCCCTTTTATATCTTAAATCCTTTTTCTCTTGGGCTTTTTCAAGGGTTATGTAATAGGAAGTGAAAAAATTATTTACACCTTCCAAGTCTATTCTTATCTCAAAGCATCTATCAACAGAGATGGAAACATCTTTCACACTCAGATTAGTCTATAAATTTTAAGGGTCAGTCCTCCTCTTTTAGGAAAAGAATGCTTTGAGTACATACATACAATTTTTATGAGCTCCTTCAGACTAATTAATGAGATCTAGCCCACATCCTTTAGGCTGGGCTGAATGCTCAGGGGAGCAACTGCAGCTTCATGTCCAAGAGTTGAAATGGACGCATTTTATGTGCATGAGCAGCTTGTGTACCAGAGCCTAACACTAAAATAGGGATCAAGCCAAACTCATGGTGTATATGCACCCTCTGATGGTTGTTTCAATGTACTGTTTAATTTTTATATTTGGGGGGAGGAAGGATCATATAAGAGCTGTGGTAATGAGTTCTTGTTCTCTCTTATTATATCTTTGAAAATTTAAGTCCACTGTTTTCCAAGTACAACTTTCCTTGAAAATCAATCGAAATTGCCTTTTTTTTCAAGTGTGAATTGAATGTACTGCAGCTATTGCTGATTAGCTGTTCGTGGGGACATACTGCTGCAGTCATGTGCTTGTTTGTCTTTATCTTCATTCATTCTGAAAAGAAAAGGTCAGAAAGGAGAAAATCCAGAGTAGAGGAGTGGAATTGATTTGCATTGGCAACATGAAGTGCTGTGATAGGAGAAGTGCTAAAACCAGCGAAAACAGCTAAAAGGATAGAGGCATTTGTAAAAGGACAATGTGCAAAGTGTGAAAAGAGAGGAAACCATGTCTGGCTGATTCCTGTCACGATTCTTTTATGGTCACCAGTGTCTGTGTTGTGTGCTGGTTGTGGCCCTGGCACAGGATAATGTATGTGAATTCAAACATTCCTTCTGGGGGAAAGGCTTCTGTCTGGGTGACCTTAGCTGTCAGTTTGTCTCTGCCCACCAATATACCTGCCATGTTTTTTTAATTCCTCTGGAATATTATATATTGAGAACATTAGTATCTTTGATAAAAATTTGTTAAAATAAGGGAATTAATTTTTCCTTTTGTACGTTAGCTCCATAAAATGAATTTACTCCACTGATACGGCTGGCCAAGCCACATTCATCCCATGAGTGCTAGCTAAATTCAAGTTTCATAATAGTTTGTCCAAAAATTAACATATTCTGCTTGCTTGTTTTTGTAGACTAAAATACTTAAGAAATTCCGTGCCAAAAGTTACACTGAGGATAGTAATTAATAATCAGAACCTGCAAGCCCACAAATCTGCAGAATATTTGCCTCTGTGTTTAAGACAAAGAAATATTTACTATGCAAATACTGTCAGAATAGCATTCAACAGCTTGTTATACACACAACCAAACAGAAATGTTGTAATGTTTCCAAACCCCCTCTTAGCTTGCTTAAGACCAGCAATTTCCATGCATGTATTAGCATCAATTATAAAAGTCAATCTTCACTGCCATTTTCCTGAGGAGTCCACAGTTTCCTTACAGAAAGCACATATTCAATGTCTATATCTCTAAAGTGCAGATGCAGAAGCAGGAAAACACATGAGAAATAAATGAAAAAGACTTTTCCAGCTCACTGAGTGAAGGGGTAGCTCTATTTGAATGCCATTACCGCATCCAAATTTCTACTTCAGCTTTTGGGACTCACCTGAGGAGTGATGTCTTTAATAAGACCCTTCACCAGTCTTGCAGTATGTGCTTTAAGTCACAAGTTTCTAGCAGGCAGCACTTAGTTTCTTTGTTTTATTGAATTTCCCTAAACTTAAGAAAACTTAATGTAAAAGTAAAAATTGCTAGACCAAAATGCTCACCCAAGTTCATTACTCTTTATCCAAGTTCAGCCCTTGGTTAATGATTAACAGAAGTTTGTTCCTATCCCCACTGGAAGCCAAAGCCCTGTAGGGTGTCCTACCTGCATGGAAAACCTGTAATTTCTTCTGTCCCCTCTCCTGAGCAGTCTTGCTTATTTACTCCCACCTAGCTGGTTTCAGCTTGTGGTTTGGACATCTTCTTCAGGAAATACATCTTGTTTATTCCGTGTCTCCATGGCAGGTGGGAACATGTACCTGGTGAGTAAATGAACACCTTGTGAGTTGGGATTGTAAGATGTGTAAAACTGTTTGTATATTGGTCTGTAACATGGAGTTGGTATGCGAAATGGAGTTTTGGAATGATCAGTGAATCAAGGAGAAAACTGGGAAAACTGCCCCCCTATAAATAGGCAGACTTGAGGGAAGGGGTTAGGGACTGTTTATGTGCATTTAGTCTGGCAAATACATAGTAATTTTAGTTAGTTAAATGATCAATACCAGAATTGTAACTATTTGCTACACACTATGAGCATTCACGTTCAGAGGGTTGTCTCAAGCCAGCTTTTGTGGGGTTTGTGGCAAAGGGCTTTTCTGTGGCAAGGGTACGTCTGGCTCCAACTTAGTGACCACCAAGACATCCAGGTCCTTTTCTGCATATCTGCTTTTCATCAGTAGGTGGCCCCATGATGTAATGCTCCCTGGGGTTATTCCTCCCCAGGTAAATGGCAGATGCAACTGAGCTGCACTAAACTCCTTTTATTTATTCTTTTCTGTTTCAGCTGCATCCATCTTTCTTTTTTTGAAATTCACTACCCTGTGGATTTTTCAGAGAAGAAAATAACTTTGTATATTATAGCAGAGAGCTCATCCAGCCAAGGCCCTCAGCTTGGGATTGTGTCTCAGTGGCTGTGCCCAGACAAGAGGGAGAGTCTGGAGCACTGGACTGATGGGTCATGAGTCAGTCCCAGCCTTAGTAATGCAAATTACCAATTAAATCCATGACAGCTTGTCAACATGGAACTAGTCTAAGTGTTAGAAATCTACTGTTTTGAAAGGGGAATAATGTGTAATCCAAATTAAGGCATTTTTTATGTATTAATAGGAATGAATAACAAGATCACAGACAGTCTGTTGGAGCATTTTCCTTTCTGTGTCTCCTAAATTTTACTTGGCTTCAAGAAAAAGTGCAGCATGAAGAATGCTATAGCATACTATTGACGGCAGTGTGATGCGTCTGGGAAGCGGGTGTCAGCCCTGCACCATGCTCTACTCTGTGCTGCTGGGGCCTGGATTTGTTGTGGCCAGTAGTAGTGGCCAAAATCATTATAAAACTCCAGTAACCATGTCCAAGGTTGGCACTTACAGGTTGTCTTCTCTTGTTGCATCAGACACTCCTGCAGCAGCCTGGATGCTGCCCTGTGTTAACTGCAGTCACTGGGGCAGAAGGGAAGCTCTGAGCCCCACCTTGGTTCCAGGAGGGGCAGTTTGTCAGCACATCGTATATCACAGATGAGTTTGGCTCTTGGGGATGTATATGAGGCACAATGAATCAGGACAAGTCCAGTGCAGAGGTGGGCTGGCAAAGGTTTTCATCCTCTCTTGCTAAAATGCTAAATTGACATTTTAAATGAAGAATTTTTACTCATTTGTTTTCTGTTTCACAACGACAGGACCTTTTTTTTTATTTCTTCAATTGGTACTGCAATTCTTTACGTAGGTTACTGATTCAGTCACAGCGAGATCAAAAGCCTCGTTTCCTCTCACGTTTTACTCTTAATTATTTCCTGCCAGCAGGGGTCACACGGCTACCACAGCTTCTCATCGCCACTCTGCCCCAGTCACTGATACCAGAACATCACTTCTGGCTAAGAGACACATGGAAATACCTCTCAGAGATATTGAAAAGATAGCTTGTAATGTTCACCATATTATATATTTTCTGGGATATATATATATATATATAAATATATATAATATTTTCTGGACATGAGCCCATCTTATCTGTAGCATGGTTTTTTTTGGAAGCTCAGGTTTTTTTTAATAGTCTTTTTATTACTATCAAGCATTGTAATAATTCAGATACATGTGCGTATTATGCACTTCGTTGTGTTTGCAGGCTGCTACTGCTTTCCCATTTGCTAAACTTGACTCACAAAACTCTGCTACAAATGAATACAAAACTTCCTTTAGGAAAGGAAAAAAATGAAGCAGCTGGCTCTTGGAACCTCACTAGGAAAAGCAAATTTAGAGTCGGAATTTTAAATAAAACATTAATGCTTTCATATTTGATACATATTTTAGAATTGTCTCTTTGGCAAATTTTGCTTTAGGGAAAAGAATTAACAAAGAAAAGAGCAGTTAATGAATAAAAGGCTGTTATAGCATCTGAAAAAATACATCAAGAGGATGTAGTGTGAAACCTTTAGCCTACTTGTGCATTGTATTGATATTTGAACTGCAAAAAAATTAAGGATTTTATTGAGGTTCAACAGTTCTCTTGCACAGGGCACTTTGCACACAAGTACCAGAGAGACAGATTTTTTCCAAGACAACCAGAATTCTGGTTGGATAGACAGAAACTGAAACTATTTTTCCTGTCACTGTTAGCTGTTTTAGAGATTCGCAGCTGTCTCTCTTGCAAGGATGTTGATAACCCTGGATATAACCTGCAGGTTGACCAGCAATGCACAGTCTCCAGAGGATACAAAGTGCTGCTCTCACCTCCCTTTATATATTGCATCATGAAATACATGAGAACAACACCTTCGACAACTGTGTGGAAGTTTGGGGTTGAATTTTCAGGAAGAAATTATTCAGGCTGTGGCCATAGGAATACTGCAGAAAAAGGTGAGGTTTGCAGCAAGAGGCATTATCCTGCCATGCCAGGAGAGCTCCATTCTCCATGACTTCATTCTCCAGCTTCAGTCAGGGAATCTGGACTCACATAGGTTTGAGCTACAGGTGGCTTGGTGGCACTAAGAATGGCCTTTGCTCTGTCACCACATTTCAGCAGGTTGCTGGATGTGTCTGAAGCCAATTTCTAGCCCCTAGCTGCATGAGAATTTACTCACTTAGATTTAATTTCAAATTAACAGCATGAAAATATCTTACTATGGAAAAGGGAAAGGAGAACAAAGATTTCAGTCTATGAGTGTGAGGATACTTTAAACTGTCATTTGGATTACTTGATTGCCCTTGATTTTTTTTCCAGTGAACAGAAGTGATTAACTTCAAAAAGTGCCAGGAGAAGAAATATCAGAATTGTCAAAGGGTCTTGTAGGCAATTTTGAAGAAAAAAGTCAAGAAATGAGAGGATGACTCTGCAGACCTTAAAGGAATTAACAGAAGAGAGGGCAAACAGACATGTTCAATTATTACTGTAATGACAATACTAAGTAGACATGCAACAACCTGTCTGTAACTGAGAGAATGGGCTCACTATATGAAGTCAACGCTAAAATCTGCCTTATTTTATCTCCATACAGCTCTGCTTCTTCAAATGTGTTCCAAATCAGCAAAATATTGCCATATTAGACCAAGAGTTTTAAATCAGATGTTAAAATTAGTTTCTTAATTTCTGTGAAAGTTTTCATAACCTTCAATTATTCCCGTGCAAATGGCCTGAGAGCTATTAAGACAAAAAACAGAGGTTCATTCAGCAGCTCTCATTTTATTACTCTGAAGTTCTGTATATTATCTATTACAAACATTGAGGCACTGAAGTGAGACCAACTGGTGAGCTTTAAACATTAGATCAGAAATTGTAAGATGAGTGTAACTGAAGAACTGATACCTAGAGAGCTCATTATCTAACTTTCTAAGATCTTACTGATGCTATTAATTTCCTTCTGTCAAATAGGCAAGATAATGTGAGATGCTGAATGACCAAGTAATTTCAAGAAGAAATAATTAAAACGTTTCCAGCTGCAAATGATTCTTCTTTTTATGACAAATGATGGCCTTTTCATGGCACAAAATTATACAAATCATGATGTGAGATGTGTTCTAATTCTGTTACAAGCTGCAGGATACCCTCGTTGAAAAAATTGTCTGCTCACCCAGAAAGATTATACAGTGCATAGCCTAAAGAGTAGTCAAACCCCCTCCAAGGCAGGTTCCCATTAGTGCTGTGAATCCTTTTCTACCTGATGGGAAGTCTGCAGCAGGAGGTTTATCCTGAAGAGATTGAAAGAAAAAGCTCATAAACACCTCAGAAGAAATTAGGAAAAAGAGATGCAAGGGATGCAAAGGATACTGAGTGACAATCTGTGCCTTTACCCAGATTTAGATGGAGATAAAACTGTCCATCTTGCAGAAAGCCTCCATGTGGCAACACCTCAGAGATGCTGAGCAACACAAAGTGAAAAAGGAAAAATGATGTCATCTCTTCACCCCTGCTCATAAGGCAGGACCCTTAAAAGGACTTTTGCAAAAAGGAATAAGTCGGAATTAGAATGGCTGGGTTCTTTGAGTACTCTGAAAGAAGTTGTGTCACTGCTTTTGGAGGTGAGCCCAAAGTGATTATGTGGCCCTATTCAGCACTGTGCAGAACCATGAATTTATAATCTTACACTAACTAGTACCACATCTTAGTTAATAAACCAAGTCCTCAGATTCTGGTTCTCAAGCTGCCTCTTGGGCCCCCTGCATCTAATGCATTACACCAGAAAGATCTGCCCCCACTCTTCTGCACCCTTTTGACCTTCCAATAAGGCCTCCAGAGAAGTTGATATGAAGTCAGGTATGGACAGACATCCTCTGTCTGTTGTGTGTCTGAGACCCAGAAACTCTGAGACCACATAGCCCCCTGGAAGGTTTTTCTCTCTTTGTTCCTATGAACCAAATTCTCACTAAAGAGCTGTGAGAGCAGAGCCTAAAAACCCTCCTATGCCCTGGAAATTTTGAGTGAGTTTTCCTCTTTTCTCCCTTTGAACTATTTCTTTTGGAGATGGTGAACTGTGAGTACGACTCAAAGGTCTTTTAGAGGCTAAGAGGGTGAAGGTAATGATCTGTAAAGGTTTTGTCAGTGCATGTTCTTAACGGATTGTTAGTGTTTAACCACCACTTGAGGGAATGCTTTATGTGTCTGTAAACATCACTATCCCAAAGATGCTGAGAAGATAGGACTTCTAGGCAAATTCTTTTTAAAATGATGAAGTGGATGAAGTTGCCTGGGGAATTGTATTTTGGCACAATGATGTTAATTCTACTAGACACAATACTGTCTTTGTTGGTCGTGTCACATTGTGCAAGAGGAGGTCGTTAAACCTCCGCTGTTTTGAGTTTTCTTTCTTTGCCCTCTACTTTCCTTTTTCTATCTGGAGAAGGAAATTTGCCTCAACACCTTGTGTTGAATAGAGCTTCTCAGCTGTCATAAATGCTGACCCAGACTGACAATGCTCATTACAAATTTCAAAAATTGATTTTTTTTTTCTCTGGCTGTGGTAAAAATAGTCAGATATAAAATCCAGTCTTCTAAACATCTGACAGACAAACACTCTGCAAGCCTTCCATAATAATAAATCTCTTGGGAAGATTTATTGGCTGCTGAAATGCAATGTGCATGTCCAAGGTTATAGCCTAAAGAATGTAATGGAAATATATACTAATCAGGTCCTCATAATGTAGGGCCACAGTCAAACATCTTGACTAATTTTACAGCATATAGCAGAGTAGAATTATAATTTCTATGTCACCATGACAATAATTCAGTGCAATGCAAGGCATTTTTTTGCATATCAAATACACATTTTTATAATTATTTAAATTTTGTTCAGAAAAACAGGATTGTTTGTCATTGCAGAGATATTGGATTTCAGAATACAAAGTACACATTCTAGTGCTGCTCATTCTACTCCATATTTTACAAACCACCAGGAAAAATCAGGACATTACAGTGGCTACAGCATGACTTTTTGTACTTGTTTATATGTATTAGCAATATGTTTTTAAGAAAGCTAATAGTATCTGTTATCATTGTCTTGAGAGAAATGAACAACTGATAATTACCAAGAAAGATCTCTCCTAATTTTGGAAAAGTTTGTTATGTTCCAGGAAAAAAGCAAACAAGCTAAAATTAAATCACCCTCCAACTCAGGTCTGAAATATGAATTATAGATATACATGCTATGGCAAAAAGGAAACATTAAGTGCATCTAATGAAGAAAAAAACCAGCAGGTGGGAACAAGTTATATGTCACTACTGGTAAATTAGATGAAATACACAGACTAGCAGAGGAATAAAACAGCCTAAAGTTGAAAAATCTCCGTATCAAAAATTGTATTGCTGCAGAGTTTTATCTGCATAAACGAAGTTAACACCAGTGTTTTAGGACAGAGTATATATTTATATATTCTTAACATACATCTGACACTGCTGGTACCAGACTCAATTTATGGAAATATCTGACACTTGACATTTTGCTGCAGAGCATAAAATCGGCTACAAGCAGTGTCCAGCCCTGCAGCTTGTCGTGTCATGAAGTCTCTTGTACTGAGAATTAACAGAGGAGGAAAAGGATTAATTGGGTTAGCCAACTCAATTAAGCTTTTGCTCCCCAGCTTTGAGTCCAGTATTAGGTTTTATCTCACAGTTTATCAAACACCAGGCAGTGCAGCTCTAAGGAAGACTCAAGTCACGGTTTAATTGAGTGGTGGCTTTGTCATTTTTCTCTGCAGAGACACTGAAGGGGTGGTTTCTTACATTAAGAGTAATCAGCAGGGGTAGATTGGTGGGGATCTTTATCCACCCTTGTTAATTCAATAAAGGAAAACAATTTTTCAATTTTTCCACTTTGTAGTGACATAAAACAAATGTGGTTTCCTGGGAACAATATTTTCCATTTCTAAGTGAGTCCATTATTTGTGTAAATTTTTCTTCTTGGACAGAAGAAAGCCATTCCTTAATGTTCTGTAAGACAAAACTTCTTTATCAGTCATTTAAACATATCATATTCTTTCAACTTTTTGAACTTTTTAGGGTTTCATTCAGTGTTGACAGAATATTGAGAGGGTGACTGAACCTTTGCAGTTCAGACACTGAAATGTGAGATGAACAGTCCTCAGAAGTAGTTACCTGTTCCTAAGTGAGTCTAGGAAGGTAGTTCAGTTCACATATGTAATTTTAAAGTGGCTAAAGTCATCAGAGAGGAAACTCAATCCTTGCTATAATTGGGTGAAAATTACAGAATGTCATAAACTCAGACACCTGGAAGTCTTTTGAAAAAAGCATCCATGTGTAGTTGTCTCATTGCCTGGAATGCAAGTGATTCTGAGGAAATTTTCTTTTTTCCATCTTGTTTTCTTTTATCCTTTCTTTCCTTTTTTTCAGTCTGATTTTCTGTTGAAAAAATCTGTTTATCTCTCAGAAATTCAGATTTTCCAATGGCAAATATGTAAAAAGCAAAACACCATTATTTTGAAAAGTTTAGTATGACTTAATGGTGTATAAAGAGGAGAAAATACATTAGACTAAGTAGCTGGAGAGAAGACCAAAAGGTCATTATTATTTCACTATTTTTGGTAGAACCCAAAGCAAAGCAAAGTGTTTATCAAAGCACTTTTCAAATAAAATAGAGCATACTCTTTGATGTCTACAGTTCACAGTAAACTATTTATATATAGTTTTATATATGTAATGTCTGTATGATATTACATGATATGTGTGTAATGGTATGCTAACTATAGATAAACCATAAAGCACATTGTCTAGTGCTTTCTAGATCAGAAACACAGAACCTATATATCCATGTTCAAATGAGCATATTCTAAACAACTGTATCTAATTAAAGGAGAGAGAAAGAATTCTGTTAAGAATACAGAATTATCTGGAAGATGTTCACTCAACTAAGTTAAAAAGAGAGAAGAAAGAGGGGCCTTGAGGAGGCTTTCCACAGCAGTAGGTCAGCTAGACCTGTTTTCAGTGACAGGAAAAATAATTAGGTGAAAAATTCTTCAGGGTAAATCCATCTAAAAAGTTCATGCTTCAGCTTCTGTATGATTCAGAGATTATTTTTCATTTTAAAAATCAGGCACTTCAGGTGAGAGAGCCAGGGGAACAGAGAGGTGGAAGTGCAGAACCTAGAGTTCAGCAGTAGCAATGCTTTGAAAGCATGTTTTGTACGAGGGTAGACTATAGACAGGATGGGAATGTGAATGCCTCTCACTCCTCTGTTCCCAAAAAGCTTTTGTGCAACCAAAGGAATGGTGGTTACAGTGACTCATGTTTGTGTGATCCATTGAATATCTGGGTACATAAGTGCCCCATGTCCGTATTCCAGGCTGCTCACAGCTTGGTGGCAGAGGCAGACAGACAGGAGGCAAATGCCTTTCTATTCCCCAACTTCTGGCCAGCAGTCAGCTCACCTGTAGTCAGGAAGTTTTCTTTGTATCCTACATGGTTACGCTATTATCTTAAATCTATTTAAAGGGTGAGTCTATTGGTGGTCACATTCTTCTGGGGTTTAGTTCTCAGCCTTTTTTTTTTGTTTGTTTGTTTGTTGTTGATACTTTTAAGCAGAAATCTGAATTTCTTCTTAAAGAATAATACACTAGACAGACAGCTTTCTGAATGTAAAGACAGCAAAATCTTTAAAATGTCTGGCTTTAGAAGTGCCATAGAAATATCCTGCAACACTTCTATGTTTTTTAGCTTATTAGCACATGTTCTGGCTTATTAACAGGTTTTCAACTGTTTAGAGTGTCAGAAAGTTTTCTGTACCCCCCAAGTTCAAATTGCAGAAAAACTGTATTATCATATCTGTTCAAACAATGGTCATGGTTGACTGTCTTCCCCTTCCCCCTCTTCTTCCCTCCAATATAAATTTATGATTTATAATGCTTTCATAAATTAGGCCCCTAGTCTTATGCACTGGTAATCTCTTAATTAGTCTTTAGAGAGGAGAAACAGGTAGTAAGCATATTCAGCCATTATATTGAGCATTATATAGTATTGATAAACGATGTGTTCAATAATCAGACAACTGTGTGGCACACATGCAACCTTTGTGCTACTGTTCCTGAGAGGAATTCATTGTTATTACACTTTTCTGATAGGAGAAAAAGAAAACCAAGAGATCTGCAGCTTTCTTGGTATCTCTCAGACAACAATGTGGATGCAAAATCCATTTACAGACATATCTTGATAAATGAGGTGTAATTTAGGAATTCATTTATCTTCATGTTTATGTTTCTCTTTGTGTGAATTACAATACTATAATGAAATCACTGAAAAAAGGTATGTAAAGTTGTAATTATGAATAGTACAGCAGCATCTGGGAAGCTTGGATAGGTGCCAACATAAAAGCCAATGTAATTTCGGTTTAAAAGATGGAAAAGGGGTTTTTGACTACAGAACCTGGGAACTAGCTCTGTCCAGCCCATTCAAAGCTTATGACTTGCATAAATGTTCAAGGCATAAATTGGAAGGTAAGATTTTTAGGAACATGTTTAAAGTTAATTGCTTTAGGTTAAATATATCAGTAGAGAACATTCAGCAATAAAAGAATAGAGGTGGTTCAGTGACAGAAGGAGCATAATCAAAAAAGGCAGACAGTTGTCAGAGTGGTGGTTCAATGGTGTAAAGTGATTCTAAACAATCATATCAATCAGCTTGGTTTTTGCCAGGCAAAAATTCAGTTTTGATCATAGCTAAACCAACAGTAATCTCATCCCATTCTAATGACACAAAAGGCTACATATACGGATGAAAGATTTTTGAATGTCTTGTTTTTCAACCTCTGAGAGAAATAATAAAAATGAAGTGGTTTCAAGGAAGTGAATACAGTTTTATACTGTTCTTATTGAAACAACAGCCCACTAGCCTCATCATATATTATCCATTTCATAAAACTTAGTCATATGAATTTCCAGGCACAAACAGAGATATTGTAACTCTTTAATAGTTAAAAAAACTACCCAGACATGAAGATTAGAAGTCCAAACAATCTGTACATTTCTGCAATTTTAAAATAGTAAGAGAGAGCAAAACATAGTGCAGACTATATAAATATATTTGTCTGTGCCTCAACAGGGTTGACTGTTGGAAAAACATAACTGGAAGATAATGATAACAACTAAATCAAGAACAAGGAATACTTACCTTTGACTTTTGGTGGAACACATCTCAGGATAAAACACATTCCTCTGGAGAAATTAATTGTAATAAAATCAGATCTAGGTTATTTTCCCTCTAACTCAATTATAGAGAGTCCTCCTGAATTTTGTTCATGTTGTTCCTGGAGAGGAATACAGGGCTTCTGCTCACAGTAAAGGGGAATTCAGAGACACAGTGAGGAAAAACTTAGTTTCCCAAAAATTTGAAAATTATATATTGGCAATTGAAAATGTTCTCCATTTGTATCTGCTGACAAGTGTAACACCGTGAAATGAAGAAATTTTTTTGGATAGGTACAGTACAGATGAAGCATATAATACAACTGACCCAACTGATATGTAATGATTATTTTTTAATATTAATGAAAATCTGAATTTGACTCTACCCCCTCACCATGTTCCCTATTTGTTTTTCTACTGCCAGAAGCTATTAAATCAAAATATTACTAAAACTACACATTTTGTTATAAGATGAATTTATATATATGATTACATGTCATACAGAAGTGTGCACAGAAAAGAAGATAAAGAATTTTATTGAAGAGAGTTAATAAGATTCCTAAATATGTGGAAGCTGTATCTGTAACCAAAATAATCTCCCAAACAATTTTTACTTAATAAAAAAAAAAAAAAGGCCAAATACTCCAGATGACAATGAAGCTTCTTAGATACTCTATTGCACACTTCAGCATAAAATGCAGCTCATTCAAAAGAAATCTTCACTGTTCATTAATTGGTCATGAGACATCTATTGTACATTTCATTATGAAACAAAAAATGCAGTCATTCTTGAAAAAATATATACTCTTGTAATGATTTTTTCTTTTTTCCTCTTTAATTCTGTATTTGAAATACTTTTAGTTTTTGTGTGTGTGTGTGTGTGTGTGTGTGTGTGTGTATAACAGCAATATTATTCTCACTTCTCGCTTAGAAGTTCCTCCTTACTTCAGGAACAGCTGCTGAATTACCATTGTTCTTACTGTGTTTATGTCCAAGACACTAAAAGTCTCTGTGGATCAGGGATGATATAGAGCTAAAGGCAAGCATGAGAACAGAAATAAGTGTGCAGATTGAAGTTATTTTAGTTACTAGAATCTTCACATGTCTTTTCAAATACAAAATAATTTCTGTGTAGAGGCATGACAGTTCATGACTAATTAGAAAGCATCCTGCGGGCCCCTAGAGTGTTTATCTGTCAGCTTACTTACCTACCCTCAAATTAAGAACTGTTAAAGATATGACCTCCAAATGGGTTTTAAAAGCCAAGGATATTCAAGATTTATATTTTTCAAGTGTGTAATATCTGATCAGTTTAAAAAGCTCATGACATCTCTTTTATAACTGGAGATTGAAAATTTTACAGTCAGGGATATCTTATAACACCCGTGTAGCTTAGGTAAAGCATGTATCATGAAAAGAAGATTGAAGACCTAATTATTTGTATTTGTACTTGCAAGGGGGAATAAAACCAAGTCACATTATGCCTTGCTAAATAATGTGTGCATAAATAATTCAAGCAGTGGTTTTAAATGGTACACATATTATAAATGTATTTTTGGAACTTAAAAGCACAGTTGGATAAATTAAAATCCTAGTCAAATCAAGGAGAGATAGGAAGGATGGGAAAGAGGCAGAAATGGAAGAAGGCAGAGGAAAACAGCACTCAGAGTATTTTTCTACTCTGAGAGAGTGAAAGCGGGATGAAGATGCGCTGGGAGAGGTGAATGCAGTCCCCAGCTGACTTGGCCAAGTGCTCTTTTCTTAGTTTGCAGTCAGAGGAAGGAAAAAACACATGCAAACCATAAGGTTGTCTCTTTATATTGCTTGTCTCTTTCCTTTTTCTTGGAGATATCTCAGTGCTGTATTTGCAGAGAGCAGAGCTGCCTTCTCTGGGTGCTGAAATGGTTTACAAGAATGCCACCACTCATCCCAGCAACTGCATGGCTGCAGATGTTGCCCACAGTGGGCACAGAACTCTGTGGATATTTAGTGAAGGAAAAAACAGATCCAGTGGAGATTTTATCATTTTCAGTGAATAAATAGCCCTTCCAGGAGCAAAATTTTACCACTTCATCTTTAATCTTATGCTTCGCTCTGCTGTTGAGTGTTACGTGGTCTGAAGCTGAAGCAAGGAAGATGGAGCTGGTTTAGAACACACTGGAAGTGCTTCTGAAAGTAGCTTATAGAGCAGAAAACATCATGTTTGTAGGATGAGAAAAATATGTAGTTTGTTTATTCAGGCAGGAATTTTATTGTACCTCAGGAGATGATAATAGCTGAATAGTTGAATGTAAACATTATCTGCTATGGGGGCTTGTTTTGTTTCCCAGTAAATTCCTTACAACTGCTTGCATGCTGTAATTCAATCAGCCTTAAAATACTGATAGTGATTGTTCCCATGGAAAACCAAGTCCAAAAGTCTGATAATTTCATGAAAAGTGAAATACAGTAATATTGCATGTGGATACTAATGTCAAAATGCTTTTCTCATGGAGAGATCAGTGCTTTCCTAGTCTAGCATGAGAAATAGAAAGCATTCTCCTAAACTCAGCATACTTCAAGCATGACTGAAATATATTTTATATATACATATATTTACACATAATCTTTGGTTCATACATTTACATAAGATCTGGATAAAAAAGTCTTACATAAATTAAACCTTAGAGTATGGACATCACATGGCTGGACAAATGCATTATGGGATTATCCCATCAAATGTAGGTCCCCAAAGCAGGAAGATTATAGACAATGTTTTAGGAGTGCTCTTAGATAGAGAGGAAATAAATCCTTTGACTCCTAAAGTGTACAGCACTGTTTTATTGTCACATGTAATAGAATTTCTTTCCTTACAGAGTTGAAATTTGCAACTGAAATATGCTTGACAGCATTTGTACTGATAGGTCAAAGGAAACCATCACCAAAGTTGCTCATGTTTCTCATTTGTTCTGTGGAGGACTTTTGTTTGTGGTTCTGATTGTGTGAAAATACTGCATAGAATAGGAAACTCTGTGTCATGGGCTGGCTTCCTATTAATTTAATTCATTATTCACCATTTATAAAAATTGTCTTTCAATATTTTTATAAAATGCTATAATGCCAGGTGTTGAGGGTGGCAACTTGTCATCCTGAAACACTTGAAAGCTAATCTAATATTTAATGGTTTATTTCACTAAGTGCCATTATGATTATATTTAAAACCATTCTGTTGCTCTGTATTGTATAGAACAGCATTTATGTTCCACCACTGCACTTCTGAACCATTATGTGTTACCCCATTTCCTAGCTAACACTTGTGTCATGGACAGAAGATAAAATGGAAAACCCCACAAGAATGCACATGCTA
Organism: Drymodes brunneopygia; assembly: GCA_013400955.1. Lineage (NCBI taxonomy): Eukaryota > Metazoa > Chordata > Aves > Passeriformes > Petroicidae > Drymodes > Drymodes brunneopygia. The sequence goes on along the minus strand of VZTZ01002415.1, from coordinate 171,305 downwards.
AAAATTTACTTCCAGAGCCTAGAAATTCACATCTCATCCTGATTCCAGCTGTTTGCAGAGCTGATTGCATTTCTAGTATCAACAGAACTAGCAAAGTCAAGTGAATTACCTTGTACCTCACAACTGGATAGTTTATTTCAAGGTATAAAGGTAGAGAAGCCTAAAGCTGTGATAAAAGTTGAAAACAGCTAAATGACGTAACTTCTGTACTAGCTTGACTTCCAAAGGACTGCATCACACCTCTGCCTAGTGCCACTGCTGGGACAGCCACCACAGGATGGACATGACTTGTTCAGCTATGGGACTGTGATGCCCCAGCTCAAAGCATAACTGCAGGTAGCAAAAGTTTGCAGAGAACCCTTTGGTGGGATTGGTTTGAGATTAACACATTTTTGTATAATAACCTCTGTGCAGAGTAGCTGCAATGTCATTGGTTTGTATCTCTTCTTATGGAGAGATCTGGCCAATCCAGCCAGTGTAGCCTGGAGCACAACTCAATCCATCGTGAATCCATCCATGAACACCTCATGTTTACTCATCTGACATCTTCTCCACTGACTCTCTGAGTTAGGGTCTTTGTTGGCCATGTGTCGGAAATTGGAGATGCCTCAGGGCCTGACATGGGACATGGAGGAAACCAGTGCTCTTTTAGATTGGCAGCCATGGCACAAAACAACCATAGAAGTCATCAAAAACAACCAAGCAATCCCCTTATGTGCCACAGACATCACTTGTATAGTCCTGGGTTAGATCTACATTTTGATTTATTCTTACCCTTCAATCACTACCTGTGTTCAAGTGGTGTATATGTTGTGGTGGGCCTCTGCATATCCAGGACTGGAGTCTCTCTCAGGATCCCTAGCTTCCTCCCTGTTTCCATAAGCTGCAGACTGCAGATAGCTGCAGACTGCAGATAGCAATGAGTGGGAGGTTACAATTTGGGGACACAGGCAGCACAAGCCAGGCTGGTAGAGAACCAGACTGGGAAGGACAGCTGGTCACAAACCTGAAAGCAGGAGAGGCTGGAAAAATGTGGAAATAAGGTGAAGCAGATTTCAGGGATGGCAGGACCTCAGTTATAGAAGCTCATTGTTCCCAGCCATGTATAAGAAATTGCTGCACAGTAGCTACTCCACCTTCTCTCACAGGGAGACACAAGCTGTATGCTGCAGATTTTGCCTTCTTCACATTCATAGGGTGTCTTGTACTTGTGCTTTCTTTTTGCTTCTTCTGCTCCTTTTATATGAATCTAAATGTTAACTTCCACAGCACAGCCACCACCATGCAAGTTTGCTTCCTAGGCTTTTATGGGGGATGGAGATAAAGAAAAGACAGGAGGAGGCTAGGTAGTACTCAAGCTGCTCTGCCTAAGAGTTTTATTTCATCTAAGGAGAGGACTTAGGCCTGAGTGCCAGCAGCCACTGCCTGGAAAAAAGTTTCCACACATGACAGAGCTGGAGAATCCTTAGCAGCTGTAACCAACATGGAACAGTCTCATGGCAGTGAAACACAGAGAAATGTGTTTTGTGTGAAATGTTTGAGGGCACAGTCCTTTGCCCACACACATCTCTTCCATAAACATCATGCGTAAAAACTCTGAAAACTGAAACCACATGCACTAAACAAAATCAAAGCCTTATTGTGTATTTGGAGGCCAGTGACAATTTGCTGACAATTATTTGTTTTCTATCATTAATCCCCCAAAAGGCAGGACTTTTTAATATAAAAATATAAATGATACTTTAAACATTCATTGAAAATTTTTTAGTCCATGAGTTCTCCCAAGCTTATGTTGCAGAGTCAAGAATTAAAAAAACCAGTATGCCCATGACTGTAAATGAAATAGTCATTGCAGTGTATTTTGCTTCATTTGGGGGCTATAATTAAATCATCTAAGTTTTCTGCCATCCTGTTCTTTGTATCTTTATGTACTTGGTGCCAGTTGTAAAACTATGGTCTCACTGAATGCCACTGCAAAACTCCCATTTTAGTTATGAGGGAAAACACAGGACTTCTCACCAGAACATAATTAATGTCATGTCAATAAATACATTTGTTTGAGAAAGTTAATTTCTAAATGAATGAAATGACATTTCAGTTTAAAACAGGTCAATCTTCACGGATTTTAATAGGCTTGTTCTCACTCAGTGCTAATAACTCCAAACAAGTGTTCCTATGCTTTGGTAGTGAAAGTTGATTTGAATTGCTTAGATAAAAACTAGAAAATTAGAGAACATTTGTGTGAATAAAAATGCCTCCAAAGGTTTCTAAGCCTCTCTTCTTTCAGGAAAAGTTGCATGTCAAGAGTTGATGGCCCTGCACTGCTTCTGCTTTCCCCACTTGATAACTGGAGCAATGCACTAGAACCCTTAAAGGAAAGAGGCATTTTGTGCTGAGAGTGATTCTGGTCCTCACAAATGCCTGCAGAGGAGCAGCCTAGAGGGGGTCAGAGAGATGGGGTTGAGCTTTCAGGGCAGCATACACGCCTCATAAGGATGAACAGCATGGAAGATACTGTGTGTGGATTCAGAGGGTGAGCTGGCATGAGCCTTGGATGCAGTACATGAAGGAACAGAAGCACTGCTCTCCCTCAGCTGCTAGCACTGGATATTCAGTCTAGGAACCAATGTGCTTAGTTTTATTTTATTTATTGCACTCAGCTTGACAAAAACTGCTTTCTCTTTGTCCTGAAAAATTACCAATGCTCTCTAAACCTTAAAAGATAAGGAGAGGCAATAAAATCTTAAAATACTGCTTTCTTGCATCTGAGTAAGCAGTTAAAACACACAATTAGTTTTAAGACTGAAAGTCAGGCAGTTTCAGCGGATGAGAGATATGCATTTGAAGATGTATGGCTGATGAATGACCTCTGAAACAAATGAAGCAGAAGAAAATGCCACACTGTTGGCCTGCTACTGATATTTGTATCAAAACAATTAGTACTTATGTAAATAAATCTCTTTTCTGTACTGATGTCCTCTATCTGATAGGCTTCCAAATGTAGAAAACCAGACCAACCATTGATTATAAACTGGGGTGCCATAACAATAATATCTGCAATGCTTTTTGCAATTGCAGTCATTGTGGATGACAGATGTGTTACAGCAGTGCTGTTCTGAGGGAGTAATATATTACCCATTTACAGCTGTGCAGGAAATGGCTCAGGTAATTAGTGTCTAGCTAATTAATCCAGGCTCTGGGAAAAGGCAAAAAAAAAAAAAGAAACCCTAAAACTAAAGGGCAAAATATGGTACTGTTGTGATAGGAAAAAATCTATTATATTCTTAGATATTGAGTTTTCCTCCAGCACTCCCTAGTGGCTCATTATAATGTAACCATGCTTTCAGTGTTGCATACTGATGAAATAAGCATTTACAATCTCTTAGTAGTTTTCTGATACAATTGTATATCATTAGGAAATGTGGGGTGATGTATAACCACGGCACATCTGTTTCCTCTTCATCCCAGTCCCCTTCTCTGACAAGATCCTCCTGGATATGCTTTTAGCTTTAATTCCCTTCAAAGTGTCTGAGTTGAAACTACAAGGCATAAACTTTTCTTTTTCTAATTCCATTATATTATAAGAAATGTTATAAGTAACCAAGCATGGGCAATAAAAAACATAGCCTTATTTTGAAAGTGTTACAGACGATTTCTTTTTTTGTAATATCCATCAAATGCAGCTGGCTTTATCTAAGCAGTTTTAAGCAGAATTGCCTCCAAATGTGCCCTAAGAGCACATGAGCAGTAACAACAGATTAAATTTTCTATACCTCAGAGAATTGTGTGCATATAGCTAAACTCATACAAGCAGGCAGCTATCTCAGCAGGGGAGTGGGCAACAAAACAACCATTCTGCCCCCAAATATTGCTGCTAACTCTGCCAAGCAGGTACCTTTCTTCCCGCCTCCTGTAAACCCGACTTTGACAAGACCTGCCTCTGGGCTGTGCTCTGCTCCTGGGAGCCAAACCATCTTTGAACAGCTCAGTACAAGGGAAGAGGGAAAATCTGTCTTTGGAGGAAAGGAATCTCAGTTCCTTAAAAAATATATATGAAACTGCATTGTGTTATTTTAATTGTGATGATTGTTAAGGAAAGAGTGGGTGTGCGTAACCAGGAGCAGGATGGAGATGGGTGCTCTAGGGAGCCCAGAGCCAGCAGATTCCTTATATTGTGCACCCCTCCTGGAATGAGTTTTCTATTGCAGTTTATTCATGGTCAAATCTATTTCCTTTTGTCACAGCAGAGTCATGGCTCTGGCACATACTTGCCTCTGTGCACAGCTAGACAATATTTTTTATGAGCTGTGCAACTCCAGGATTAGTGTTTTGGGTTGAGCATTATGGAGATTTGGCAATGAGAGTATGCAAGAAAAAAATTTTTCAAGTACCATCCTTATATCCTGTTGCTTAGATCTAATCAAGCTTTTTCTGTGACTACAGCACCAAAATGCCAGGTTTCCTACAGGAGTTTGGAGGTTAAGTTAGTGCTTTGATTTCCAGTACTACTGGGCTTTGCACTATTTGCTTTGGATTGCTGCATTTCCTGCCTGAGACAATCAGTGCATTTTGAAGAATGGTTTCTTATTCTTCTATATTGATGTTCTACCAAGAGCTGGCCCAAGCAAAAAACAGGCTTTCAAGAAATGGAAGCTATTCATCCAATGACATTTCAGGCAGCCCACAGAAGTACTGAACACTGTAGAATTTGGCAGTGCTAAGGTGGCCAAAGTGGCAACTTTGGTTTCCAGTTGTGCATTTCTTACATAATCCGCCCATCTGTAGTTCATGGTGCTTGACAACATTTTAGGGACAAGTCTCCTAATATCATCTCTAGGTACTAAAGGTCTTCAATCTCTCCTTTTCCTCCAGTTAATTCTACATCTTTTAAGGCAGAACTATAATGAGTATATACCTTGCAGCACATTCCTATGTGGAGCAAGCACAGTCACACAAACAACCCCTTGCAGATATTTGTCTCTAGTCTTCAACTGGATGCCTTCCCATTGACATGCTGTGTTTTTTCAGGCATTGTGCACACTGTCAGGTTGCATCACACTGTCTCTGCCCATGACAAAATAAAGCCTGCAAAGTGTGTGACAGGGGTTGAAAATATATTAATTGTGGATCTGTGTTTTAAAGCAAAAAGGCACTTGGCTTTTCATCATTTTCTTCAATTGCTAGCCAGGTTACATCTATGAATGACAATTCTCTATCCAGTCTGTTAGTCCTTTATCATAATGTCTGTGGTTTGTCCTGCATATCTCATTCTCCTGTAATAATGACATTACCTTGGTTCAGTTCCTCTCATGAGCTTTGCTTCTTTTTTTCCCAGCAGAGAAAAAACTTGTCTTGCCTGCATCAGTTCCTGTATATTTAAAATGAATTAATGTTCTGACACCAAATAGCTCTTAAAGAGAAGTCTGATGTAATCCACATTGTGGTATTAATTCAGCAGAAATTAAATGCACAGTCTATGTCCCGTCTAACAATGGGAAAAGATATTGAAAAAGGAGCTCAGCTCCTGCCTTAAGAATCTATTGCATACATATAAAGAATCTTTTTGTCTTCCAGCTAGAGTAAATCATAAATCATCTAGCAGAACAACCTGAGTCACCAGTCTCTTTTACAGGATAAAAATGAAATTATTTATAACTTTTCTGGGGCATTTTGATCTCAGACAGATTATTTCCACCTGCCTGGTGGCAGGATCCAAGGTCCTCTCTCTGGGGGTGCCAACCCTATATTACACCACTAACCTGCATCTACATCCAGGCTTGACTGTACTTAAAGAGTTAATAAATGCAATGGGAATCTTTTCCATTTCACACATGTGACTTGATTTTTTGTGTCCCCAGAGCCTCTTCTCAAATAGTAACTGCTAATTCTCCCTCTCGGGTATAATCCTCAGACTCCACGGAAACTGGTAAACATCTTCAGATGTCTAAAGCTGTTCTCCTAGGGAACAAAAAATCACTCTTTTTTTTTGACATCCCATGGCCTTACTGCTGCTTCCTGACATATTGATTAGTCTGTTTACAGTGTCAGAAAAACAAAGTCTTGAAAGAACTCCGATTTCTAACCTGTAGGCCTTGCCTTTGGGTTGTATCTGCATACAGGATAATTTAATAGCCTGTTAATTGCAGATTTGAATTCCTTTCTGTTTCTCCTTCTGCCTGAAAATAATCTTTCCCCATTTCTCTCACAAAAAGATGTATTGCTGATATTCTTCTGAATTTAAATACTTTCCAATGGTCACACAAAGCATGATGGTATTTGTTGAGTATATTTTAATAAGATTCTTTGTTTCCATGAGAAAGTTCACAATGCAATTATTTTAAAAAATATTTTTTTCCAGAAAAACTTTAAACTCATTGGTATACAGCTGCCTATCCCTTGTAAGAAAGCATAATCTACTGAGAATTCTTACAGCCTATGAAAGCAGTGGGACAAGTGGAAGAATGAGTCTATGCAAGTATCTGACAGATACAAATTTATACTTGGTAAACACTGCACATTTCTGGTTAATCAGTGAGTAAATTGTTCTTCTCCTCCATACAATGCCCATTCCAAGGCCCCTTGCTATTATTTAAAATGTTCAGGGTTTTCCCTTTTTTTCTGTGTGAGTACTGGCAAAGAATCAGGCAGGAATTCTGCTCTGACTTATACTAACAGGTTTGTATGTTGACTCAATGGAGGGAACTCTGATCTAGATTAAAATTGCTGTTGATGCTTTCTTTTACCCAGAAGGTTTTACAAAACAAAAATAACAGACATTTTGGGGGAAAAAAAGAAACACTTTTAAGAGCACATCTTGAATAGTCAATATAAATGATCTTACAATTATTTTTAATAGTCTCAGTACAAGGGAACTGGAAATTAATGGTGGTCATATTTGAGAAGATCATAGAGGAGTGTACAGAAATACATTTAAAGTACTTTAATTCTGTTTTCATTTCCAGAGGAGCACAAGGCATGGAAGAAAGTGTTCATCCCTCAGCTTATTTATACAAGCAGAGGTAAGATTATCTTCCATAAATCTTGAAATGTTCTACTAAAAGGAAGAAGTTTTGGGTTGGAGTCCCTGTGGCAGCCAGACTTCAGAAGAAATGTGTGGAAGGTCATGGATGCATTTGTGTGCAATGATTGTGTCACCTGTGTCAGCAGAGCAGTATAAGGTTTTCCTGTGTTAGCACAGGCAAGGCATGACAGGAACTGTCTCTGCTTACTTTTGCAGCTAAATTCACTGTCAGCAAGTGGTTGCACAGCCTGTCCAGTTGGATTCTGTTAAAAAATAATAATTTCTGCCTCAGCCTAGGCTCATTGATCTACTGCTGAGAAAAGGCTGGGCAGAAAAAGGGAACAGCGGCTGCTTATGAGTGGTTGCTTCAGGTTATCTACTGAATTCACAATTTTTAACCAAGTGATGAGTCTACTTCTGCAAAGTGCTTCAGGCTCAGTTTTCACCTTTTCTTAGGGAACCACTGTGCCAGAGTTCAAACTTGGAATTTGCTTGCAGGTATTGCTGTTGCTGAGCTCAGTTCGTGTTGTCTTGTGTGCTTTTATCACACCAGGACGCACTTTAGATACTAACCGGAACTGTGGCTACAGCCTGCTTATGCCTCATTCAGCACCTAAATTACCACTTAATATCTAAATTGAGACAATGGGCACTGACCTCTTGTCTAAATAAAAATCTTTCAAATGTTAAAAAATTGCCCTCCTGAGAAGCCAGGAAGTTACTAAAATAGGTGCACCTGGGTGGTTTTGTGTGCTCTATGATTATGAGTTCCTCTGAGGAGCACTCAGGAGTGTTGTTGACTGTGATCCAAGTAGCTGGAATAATGTGTTCCTTTCAGAGCTTCTTATCACACTGAGTTTCAAATTATTCACGGAACCAACTGATCCTTTAAAACCATGTTCCACTTTCGGTTTTAAACAAAGGTAGCTAGACAGCAGAGACCAGCCATGTAACAACACAATTTGGGTGCTGTGAACTCATGTGTTTGTTTTTCCAAATGGATGTACCGAAGTATAGCTGAATTATGTGTTTAAAAGCAAACTAAATGAAAATTGCATTAAAAAATGTCAGCCCTTTAGGTCTGGCTGAACTGAGCACTCTGAAACCTCTTCACTATGAAGGCACTACACACTTTCCACAATTATGATACAAATATCTACCATAATAAATTTTTAAGATTTTGTTCACAATACAAAGGACTCAAAATGAGTTTGCGTGAGTAACATTCATTTTGTTGTAAGGTTAGGTTACATGAAGATATTTGACTGCCATAACAATCATGTTCTCAGAAAACAATCAGTGTATTTTACCTCTTTCTACTAAGTTTTTCTACTCACCTGTGGCAGCAACAGAGTTTTGAGCCTTCAGATTGACAACAGGGATTTTGGCCATTTGAACTTAGAGAGGCTGCATTTAAACTGTGGATCTTGGAATACTTCCAAATGCCTGTATCCAGGAGTTCAATGCCTGTATCCAGGAGTTCACTCACCTAAGGTGTAGCCTCCTCTTGGGCATGGCTTTGCTCTGATTTGTCCATCACATCTTGGTTTTCAGTGAAGGCAATCCACATGCACTCACCAGACAGGAGACAGGACATGCTCCAGACGCAGCCTAGCTCTATATTTTACCTGATAGTGCTCTGTTATCCAGGTATTCCTCTTTTGATTCCTTCCCACTATGTCCTTCTCTTCCCCTGACCATACTGCCCTTCTTATCCATCCAGCTCCAGCCTTATTTCCTCTAGCTCCTCTACTCTCCTCCTCCCAGTTTTTGTTTCCTCCTGTAGCCAGGTCTTTTACAGGTGCCCTATCACTTCTCAGGCCCTTTCTGCCCCCTCTATCTCACATCCACATTTTCTTATTTTATTCTTTCTTCCTTTCACCAACACCTTCAGAAGCTATCTCAGCTTCTTTCATTTCCTTGTCTACACTGTTATCTTAGTCAGTCCCAGTTCTTCCTGATGTCTGCACTTCAACCCCTCTCCACTGTTATTCTTCAACTCTTCTCCCTCTTTTGCAGTCCCAGATTTTCCCAGTCTCCATTTAACCTCTGTAGCTGCCCAGTTCTCTCACTGGGACTGGTATGATGCTCCAGTTCTCACCTTCTTGTCCAGCTTGTCAATCTCTCTTTTACACATCCATTCCATTACTCCATGATACACCTTCTGCCTTCACGGACAGTGATCCTGACAATTCATATGAAGGCTTTGTTTCCCTAGCAAATGGATCAATAGCATTCTTTTCTTTTCAATATTGAAGAGAAGATTCTTGGTATTCTTTTGCCTTTTCCATTTATGTTTACTGGCATAATTTTTTTAGCTTTTCCCCCAATCAGTATGACACTATGGAAAATAAAATTGCTGCTTTCTAGCTGTTTGACTTTTCCTCTAGCAAACTAGGTTGAAGCCATGCCCCAAAGACTCCAGTAATTTATCTAAATCTCTTGTTTTCACTGAAAGAAAAAAAAAGGTGCAAAGCTACTAATTCTGTTCCTTGATGCTGAGATGGTAAAGAAGGAAATAAAGTGATCAGTATCCACATATTATGAAGTCCCATTTTGTGAATACAGTCAGGGCACAAATGGACACTGTGATGGCACTGACCCACCTAGGGTCCTTAAGCTTTTTAAATGTTGAAGCCATCTTCAGCTTAGTTAATTTAAGGATAGTCCATTCTAAGTCATAGTTTCAGGGAACACTCCTATGGGGCTATATCCATGCAGTCCTTCGTTAGAATTTGTAAAAATACCTGCAAAAACAGCTCCAGAGTGCTGCCTTCTAGACAAGGGAAAGTTGGGGTTTTGACAATTATTTCCTAGTTAGGGCTTTCTTTTTTAAGAGTAGTAGGTCTCCAATTACTTATCAAATGAAATACTGTGCAAATCTCTCTGAATGAGACACAGAAGTGTGGAATATGAATTTAATAGTTCAAACCAGGATGCTAATTCTGTAAAAAACACATCAAGATCCTCAGTTTGCAGCATTTTGCAAACTGAAGTCTGAAATTTGTGCCAATCACAGAGGATGAAAGAGAAATATGAATTAAAGATTGTACCAGTGTTTTGCAAATACATGGAAATGAATTTAAGATGAGCTCAGTACAAATGATTTATCAAATGTCATCTTCTACAACTCAAAGAAGTTTTTAAGACTTAAAGGTCAACATTGCTTTAAAACCTGCAAAAAACTCCATGGCTCCCTCAGCCACTCCATATCAGACTTGTGCTCCAGACACTTCCCCAGCTTCCCTGCCCTTCTCTGGACACTCTCTAGCCCCTCAGTGTCTTTCTTGTTGTGCGTGGCCCAGAACTGAACACAAGATTTGAGGTGTGGCCTCAGCAGTGCTGGGTACAGGGACGTCAGCGCCCTGGCCCTGCTGGCCACACTATTGCTGGTACAGGCCAGGATGCCATTGGCCTTCTTGGCCAGGTGGGCACACACCTGGCTGATGTTCAACCACTGTCAGCCAACACCAAGTTGCCCCTGATTTCTTGTCTGACTTTCCTCCTCAGACAGCAACTGAGTATTCAAAAAACCACCTGGAAATTAAGGGTATGAGTTCTTTTAAATTAAAGTATACAGTACTCTTTATACCAGAAACCACAAGGGGAGAACAAAACTTTCACATATGTCATTTAACTCATTCAAAGGCTCACAGGCTTTGGTATGCAAAAACAGGGAAGGAAAGGAATGGGAGAAACAGATGTACTCAGAAAGTACTGGAGTTTCTTGGGAGATTGAGAAAGGATATTATATTAGGTTTAGAGAAACATGCAAATGAAAGAGAATAAATATTAATAACAGGAGGGTAATTTCCTTTGAAATGAATTGGTAGAAACTGCTGAGTTGAAAAGGTTATAGTAGGGCTAAAATTTCCTTGTGGAATGCTTCAAGATTCCAGCAGGAAAGTTGAAATACAATACTGTGTTTGAATAAGTGATCTCCACCTCCAGATGTTTGAGTTTGAGTAGAACAGAAATCACAGCTCCTTTGGGAAGTTGTTCTTAGAAGGCTGGCTTCTGGGCAGGCTCAGTTCTGGACTTCATGTCATGCTCTGTCCTCTCTGATGGTAGAGCATGAAAAGTGTTGGTACTTCAGGCAGCGTGCTCTGTAGGAATGTAAAATGAAGAAATCTGTCTTCAGAATAAGCTGTGCTTCACAATCCTCACCATGTTTTCTTTCATGAGAGTGTCCCACCATATGTGGGTAAGAGAAAATTTTTAGCCATTTAAGTTTAAAATGTTGGCTAACATTCAGATGATATTTAATTTTCATTGTCAGAATTTCCAAAACAGAAATTCTAAATTTCAGTTAAGACTAATTGTGAGTGTGTGGCAAAGCACACTGTGAAAACATTTGGTATTGTCAAAACAAGACTCTGAGACTGTGGGATTACACGTGTCCATATCAGATCTGGCACAGGCAGTGGCAGCAAAGTACACCATGCTTGCTTTTCCTTGCTGCCATTCTGGAGGGCATGTCACAGCCATGAAAAGTCAGTCTACATTTATTTCTTAGCCCTTCATAGGAGTTGCCACTAAGACAGCTTCTCAGGAGGGAGGTGATGCAGACCTTGTGCAAAGCACTGCTAGGAAGACTCTTAAATTAATTACAGATGTGGCAACCTCTAACTGCTATTGACAAGCTATTGATGTTAATTGGCACAAGATAATACATTAAGCCAGTCCCACAAAGCATAATTGAAATGTCCTGGGAACCACAGCACAGGAGATAGGACACATTAACTGTTACAGCAGTACCTTTCACCAGCGAGAGGTGAAAGGGTGGGCTGTGCTTGATAATAAAATATTATAAAAAAAGATCAATCTCAAGTTGTACTCTTGCAGTGGATGGACACTTGCCAACTTTGGTCACTCTGCCTGTAGCTCATTTTCCCCATTTTGTATAAGGAATACTTAAATAAGGAAAAGGATCATTGAAACAGGGTCAAGACTTATGTCATTCTTAGTCACTCTCAGTGACAACGGTGGGAACATCACAGGTTCATCAAGTACAATTTTCTCTGTTCAGTTTGGGTGAAATGTGCTAAACTAGGTCCCTCTGAATGACAGAAAGAGAAACACTGAATATCCAGCTATTGCCCAAAACAAGGTTCAGTGCAAAACAGTGTGTGAGCATGTAATTAAAGATTTATAGTGGTTCATATGTAGAAGGGGCCATAAGGACACTTTAGGAACTTCTGAAGTATTCAGCTTTGCAACTTGCACATTTTTAATACAGCTTTTTTTTTTTTTCAAGTCATCTTGATTTTCAGCACAGTAGCAGAGAAAGAAAATGAGCAAACGCTGCTCCTGACAAGATGGTCCATCTGTCATGGTTTTTCCATGTAACAGTGTTAGGAAATGTCAGCTGTCACTTACAAGTGAATGTGTGCAGGTTCAGCTGCCTAAATTTATCATAGCGGGTGACAGACCCAGAGAAATTAATCCAGGGCTCTGTTTCTAACAGCTGCCACAGCTTTGGATGCAGCATCTATCCTCTGTGTGACTGACTCACAACGTTACAAATTACAAAGCATAACTGGGCAGCAACTAAACTTCAGCCAGCTCCACTGCCATGACGTGGCTCCCCTCAGCCAGCCGGGCACACACCTTTGCACCGACCAGTTTCTCAGGATGCATGCTGAGCTTGGCAGGATTGCCTCTAAGACATTTTCTTAGACTTCCCCATAAAAGTTTTCCTCAGATGAGGTGTGCCACCTTATCTGAGTGCTCTCATGTAGATTATCATGCTAACCCTAAACTTCCAGGTTAAAGGGATGGTTTTTAAGTGCCGCAAGCAACATAGCCAGAGTAGGGAACACTGCAGGCAGGCTGAGTATAAATAGCCAATACACTCATGTTCAGTCTGAGCCCCTTGTGGTCCCAGCTACACTACTTAAAGGAGAAGCAAAGGATACAATTAGCTTTGGGAACATGTGCCAGTGTTTATATTTGAGTTAGCATCTGTTTTTCTTTATTTCAGCTGAACGTAGATCCCCCTTAGGACATAAGCATCCAGATGATTTACAAAGTACAACTTTTCGATGCTTCACAAAGAGTATCCAGTGAATTTAAGACCGTTTGATAAGTTTTACTGTCTATTTTACATTTCTGGAACTGTCTCTATATGTCTTGCACTCTTTCTTCTATGCACTCCTCTTAATTTAGAAAGGAAAACCTCGCAAGTTTGTTGTAACAAGTGACAGCAATGACTGATCTTATCTTTCACAAGATCTCATATACTGACTTTGCTCTAACAGATGACAAAACACAAGTATCCACTAGCTTTTACTGCCCTAATGAGCCTTCCCAATAAGCTCATTTTGAGAAGAGGGAACTGGAGAGAAGAGCAAAATAATGAAAACATTGAGTGAAAAGGAAAGAAAATAAGAAGTTATTAAAAGTGGTAAAATATTTTAAAATTATTCCTGAACTTATTATGAATTATTATTTCCTGAGAGTGCCTGTGTTCCCTCTGTTTACCTATGTCACTTCACATTTTGTAGCTTCCTGCATGTTTGTACAAGGTTCTGCAAAGGTAATCTCATGAGACAGAGCTCCAAGTAGCTTTCTGAATTTGTTTCTATAATAAAGTTACCCAAAGCTCCAGCCTCACACAGCTCTCTGTGAACTAGGTTTGTGTCCTTAATATAAGATCCTGAATAATGACTGATGCATGTTTGTGTCAAACTCTGCAGCCTTTCTCAGCTGAGGTCCTGGCTTTGTTTTTCACTGTTCAAAACCAGATCAATACGCAGCTTACCTCTGCTATCTAACAAGAGATGGACTACAACCCCCTCTCTCTTTCCTGGCTCCAGACTTTTATAATTCTCTTAAATTGCTTTCAAGCAATCTCTTCTCCAGTCATCACTTCCTATATGCTCAAGTGTACACCATCCCATTAGAGCTCATAAGCTGCAGTTTCATGCATCCCCTATGCCTTTTTACCAAGAAAACACAGTTGTTTTTCTGTTCCTTTCCCTCCTTTCCCAAGGAGACAGGAGCCTGAATATTTCAGTGTCTCACCTCATGTAAGAGAGTCTCTTCTACAATGCTTTCTTTTGGGAAAAATAGAAAACCTGCAAAATATGACCACAAATGATACAAGTACAAGGAAGTAATGACAGTTTTTTTGTATTTATTATTTTTTCTCACTTTTCTACACTGTTCTCATATTTTTGATATGATTGTTTGATACTGTTGGCATGTTTATTGCAGCCGAATCTTTTGATATTGAACTTGAAACAGCAATTTGCCTGAATTGTCTTGAAGAAAGCTATCTAATACTCTAAACAGTGGCAGCTGACTGAAAACAATGCACTCAATTTCATGTGTATTTATTCATCTGGGAGAATTCACCATCATTCAAGACATGGTACAGAAAATTGGGGTTTTTTGGTGAAAAGATCAGACAATCAGAAGGGGACTCGCTGTGAACTTCAGGCATCAAACCCCTTCTTTTGGTCTGTGCATGGATGGACCCTGACTTCAAGAACTACCACACAACTCAGCACAAAGCCAGAAACTTTGTAATAGAGCTGAGAGCCCAAGTCTGCTCTCTGAGATGGCAGTTTTCCAACTTACATCAGTAACAGGGCAATTAGGAACCAGACAAATTTATTTATATGGGTTAGTAAAGACTTGTTATGTGTGATAACTTTCCCACAGGAACAGCTTTTGAGATAGCTGCCAAATGAAAATTGAATGCTATGATATCGTGTTTATTTATGCATCTGTTATCACTGCTCTTATTTACATGATCCTGGTAAATTTTTCTGTGTTTTGCAGTGCAGACACATTTTTATTGCATATTTGAAGCATTAAGTTCATACTGACAGAGATAAATGGTAAAAAAGCCTTCTGTTCAGACCCTTTGAGCAGAGTATGTGTGTTCACACGTTTCTCACAGGAGATAATAGTTCACAGAACTCCAGAAGCTCTGCATACTCTTCTGGTCTCATTTCAGATACCAGTTTCATGTCATTCCACTCCGATTCCTATCCATGTCTGCATCCATATCCCACCTCCAGGTGGTGGCAGGAAGGTGGACGGAAGCGAGATATCAAAGCTATCATGTTGATACTGCAAGTTGTTTAAGATGGAAACTTCAAAACTCTTGGAAAGATGTTATGTCAAAAGAACACAGCAGAAATTAATCTGACAAGGGTGACAATGCCAGCTGAGAGACGTATTGGGTCAGGCACAGCAGCCCATGAATGCACCTGTACTGCTCTTAGGTTCCACAGTTCAGGATAAACTCCACTGAAGAATAGATATCTATAGTTTATATAGTCTAATGAAGAAAAGGCTGAGGAAGGATACAATTCTTCTGTTAAACTGCTTCAATGGGATAGATATTGTGGGAAGATGAAACATTTATGCAAAAGAGGAAAGCTGGCATAAGATCAAATGCACAGATGCCTAGTCCTAAAGTCTATTCAGCCTTTTGAAAGGGTCAAAACAAACAGTTTGAAGATACCACATTATGAGAGAAGCTGAAATAATAGGTTTTCTGAGGAAAGCAGAAAATGGAACCTATTAGGTTGTTGAGTCATTCCAGATTTACATTTTCAGATGGTTCTGGCACTGGTAATTGATTTTCTTTGTCTCTACAGTATTATTTATCATCTTATGTTCTAAATGGTTTCCCACAGTTTAGTGGGAAAATTTTATGACTCAATTAAGGGTGGCTTGTTTTAGACAGAAGAAATTAACAGTAGTATTGTATTGCACTGGCTAAAAAAACCCTGAAACAACACATCCTTTTGGCTCCAACATAGAAGAGAAAAAAAGTCCACAGTCTATCAGATTTTCAAATATGCATGTTTTTTTACTGGTTTTGAACAAAAAGGCATATAAGTTTAGCATGTTTCAACAAGTAGCTATGAGATGTGCTGTTTAGATTAAGATAAACTGGGAATGTAAAGACCAAACAGTTTGCCTCCTCTGTTTCATCATGAAAAATCCTGAACCTTAGGCTGTGGACAAAACTTTGGCTGCTCCAGTGCAGTGTGCATCAGATGACCAGTTCCTACAAAGACTGTTTTCCATACAGAGCACCTTCTTGATTTGGTGATTTTCCAGAATTTTTCAGCATGAAGGCATTTGTAATATTTATTTTTATTTTATTTATAAAGGCTATAAATGCTCCTTATGCAGGGTTAGCTCCAGCAGAATCCAGGTGTGAAGTCCCTGTGCAGTGCCTGTCTCACCACAGAAAGGGACAGAGCTGCATGGTGGGAAAGGTTGAGCTCTGGTGTGGCTGAAGACACTTCAGGCGCCCAGTCAGGGCTGGGAGCAGTCAGCTTTGGCTTTGTGTAGTGAGGGCAATGAGAAGATTCCTGTAGAATGAATCTGCTGGATTTGAGTACCTCATTCACACACCATTTGCATTTTGGGGGGCTATTGAGGACTAGGCATGCTAGATACGCTCTGGCTGTGTGTCTTTTGGCTTCCTGTCATCTGCAAGAGAGATCCCTCTAAAATGTAAACTGAGGTACAGTTAAGTAGTGACAATTGGGATAATTCCTCCAAAAGCACACCCCTGATGTGAAGTGGAGCACAAATGCAGACCACCTGCATGCAGGCACCTATTGCTGTCATTTGTAGGAACTGAGAAATGTCTGAAGTTTTCCTTTCAAATTTAGAAAAGAGAAAGAGTTGGTAATCCTTTTGTCTTTGCCCCATATTCTGCAAGACATCCATATTCTGAATGTCCATATGATGCCAGAGGTGTGGAGGTTTGTGAGCAGCAGCACATGTTTCTGTGCTGTGCCTTGGAGTGAGCATCAAGCATACAGGAGAGCACCTGGCATGACCTGCTTTTTCACAGAGGCAGGATGCTGCCAAATAGGTGACACTGCCAGCAGGGCATGAAATGACATGAAAGCAGGCCAGTGTGTGCCTCTGGCAGATGCAGCAGCTACAGCTCATGCAAGAAAAAGGGGAAATACAGATCTAGGAACATTTTCCACCTGCTTCTGGCATGACCCCATTCAATGGTATTTATTTATCAAAAAAGGAATCACAGGGAAGGTGCAAAAAGCTCCAGTTTAACACTGAAGTTGAGCCCTCTGCTGTCAAGGAGGGTGGCAACAACTACCACACCACACACCTCCACCTTCCCACAGAACTCAGTGCAGAGGGAGTACAAGGACCATGGCACGTGAAGAGAACGTGCTTGAAGAGTGCACATCTCATAGAGGAGTGGTTTGAAATTCTGCTTTTGTTTTAAACAGTGCTCCATTAAATGTAAACGGAAAAGAGACCCTCAAGGACAAATCCAGGAATCCTCGAATGGTTCCAGCTTGGATGAAGGCTCCTCCAGCTGTATATGTTCAGGTGAGAAAAACTATCTTGTACTGAGGCAAAAGGGACTTCCACGTGAATGTCTCCATTGCAGTGAGGAGTGAGGAGGGCTGACTGGCTCAGCGATGCTAACCAGGCTGGGATAGTGCAGTTGCTGTGACACGTAGCTCGCTGTCTCTGCCCTGCTCTTGGCTGCACTCTGTGCAGGGACTGCCATCTCCTGAGCCACTCACTGCTTGACAGGCAGCACTCTGGATGGATGCAGAAACAGAGCCAGAGAGGGCTTGAGAGGCTTCCCATCAAACACAAGTTTGGAAACCTTCTGGTTTTGGTGGATATGGAGTAAAGGTCTCAGATTCATGCATTTAGCTGTTGCAGCCCAAGTCCTGCCAGACCTTTCTTTGGATGGAAGCTTTGTTTTTTTAAAGCATACTTGATTGCCCCCATCCAGTTCAATGGAAGTGGTAGCAATGACTCCAGCAGAGGCTCGGAGGCACAAAGTACTTCTGGAGGAGAGTATTGATTGTTACAGGAGACGTGAGCTCATCCTGCTCTGCTGGCCACCACCACTTTTAATTAGCAGCTGGAGTCACACAAAATCATCAAGAGTACATCTGACTAATTTATAGAAAGTTCATCTTAATAGAAATGTATGACTGAAACCATGTAATTTGGTTAAGTGCCCATTTTAGCTGTACTGCTAATGCAAATACTATGAGGAAAGCTAAATGCAGAGAGACAGCAAAAGAAAATGTAATCTCTTGCTAATCAGATGGGATTTAGCAATCTACAGTAGGTTTTTACTAGCTTTTATTTCTCAATCGCTTAACTGGAGCAGTGCTCTTTCACTTTTTATTAGAAACTGCAGACATTCTCCTGACAGTACTCTTGAGAAGACCAAGAAAAAGAGCTATTATTCTTCATGATAAATGGAAATCTTGGAAATCTTGTCCTTGATGAATATTCAGGCTGCCAATGAGGTCAGTAGAACTTTGAGGTGGAATTGTAACACCTCTTTCCTTGGTAGTCCAATACAATTAGGGGTGAAGTAATGGAGAAACAAGAACTAGCAGTAAAATTTTGTAATGCCTACAGCATCCTGTACTCAGATTCCACACAAACAAAAAATGGCTCGCTTTCTGTTCTAGTGGAGAAAACACTCTAGGTACAATAGGCTGCAAATGAGGAACAAACTGTGTAAGCAATGAAAATCTTGGATTAAATCTTTCATGACTTTCACAGACTTTCATGAATGTTCGGAGCTGCCTGTCAGTTTTCTCCAGTAGTTCTGGGGCTGTATATATAGGTATTTATAAAATTGAACTGCTTTTCACAACATGACCCATTGAAGCACATATTATAAAACTGTGGGAATGAGAAAAAGTGAATCAACCTAGTTTCTTTTTCCAGATGGAAGAAAATCAGGTCCTTAAATCAACACCTGAGTGACATGAAAATTGGGAAAGGAGAAGGTAGTTCCTTCATTTTTCTGTCCAGTTGCTTTGGTGTCAGGCTTGGAATTACACCTAAAAATACCACTTTTTTTTATAAGTGGCATTTTTCAGGACTTTGGGTCCAAACCAAAGTGATAATTCTCAGTATATATATACACACACACATAGGAGCACAAGACTGTGACATACAAAAATGTTTCAGAATAATTTCATTTTTCATTTTTTACCTTCTCAAGTTGCTGTCAATGGATCCTAGTGGAAGACTCCCAATAACTATGTGTGTAGAAACCTTAGGTCAAATTGCATCAAGTGTGTCTGTGTTCTTCATCAACTCTGGTGTGGTTCATATTCAGGAAAGGGTGGAATTAGGTTACAAATAGAAGAAAAACCACACTGGAGAGGAACAGTTCTCCAGTCTTCAGAAAGAATAATGTGTTTCTTTGGCTTTGCAGAAAGAGGTGTATCCAGAGCTTTGCTTTCCTTCTGACCTGTGGCTGCAGCTCTGATGACCCCAACACTCAGCTTCACTTCCATTCCCACTGGAGGCTCTGGCTGGCCAAATGGACAGACTCCTTATGCTCACTGCCCATAAATAAATCTCTAGACAATATTTTCTGTGTTGAGAATTATGTTCAAGTGGATTAACTCCATTCCATGTGCCACGACTTTATTTCCACTGAGACTGCTGTTTCAGTGTCACTAACAGCCACAGCAACTCTTGGATTTATTTGACAGTTAAAAATAACCAAATTAAAAGCAATGGGTGGCTTAGAAAACTTTCTAACTTCTCTTTGAGTTTGATTTATTAACCCTTTTGGAACTCATAACCTTGATTATTTTCCCTGGCACCCCCTCAGTAGCCCAGCGTTTGACTGCTTAACCTCACAGGGCCAAAGCTCTGTGCACGAGAGATACTACTCTCCTTTGTCTCAAAGAAAAGTGGGGTTGCAGTCAGGCCACTCAAGGAGTAAAAAGCAGGTGGCTATGTTGTCTTGGCTAGGGCACAGGTAAGGGATGAGGACTTACAGGACCCCTTAATTTCTTCTGCTCCTCAGGACAATGATTGTTCACACCATTGGTTCCTGTCTGCCTTGATTATTTTTAGTTTCTCTATAGCCAAGATCATGCAAACTTGAGTGAGTTTTACAGATCATAGGGATTGAGGAGCCTCTTACTTACACAGTGATCACACAGTGATCATTTTTAATAAAGTTCAGTCATCAATAATGTATGAAGAACCTTTTTAGTAGTGTGACCTCTTTTTGTTGCATGTTGTAAAATGATTTCCTGAAAAGCTTGAAATCCATTGTTATTGCAAGCAATTTTGGCTGGTCTCTCACACTCTGTCTAGATCAGCTGACAGTCCTTAAATTTCCATGCAGTAATTTTGTTCTCCAGTGCAAAACAGCCTGCCATTTGTTTTAAGCTGAAAGCATTTTTTTCCCTAGTGTTTGAAGATGATGAAAACCAGCAAAAAAAAAGATTTACTGCATGGTGCTGGTGACAACCTGTTGCCCAGAGTCCCTGTGGGGACTCTGTAGTGGTGTTAATGGATTATCTATGAGTTCCAGGCTGCTTGAACAGTTTTCATCTGAGTGCTGTTGCTGCAAGTGCAGGCATGTGCTCACATATGCTGAGAGCTGGCACTGGTGCATTGATCCAACATCAAGAAGTGCAGGCATCTACCAGGCATCACAGATGAAGTATTCAGCACACAACACCAGGACTGTATTTACAAATTGAAATTTCAGCCCTCTTAATTAGTCTGATAGACCTCAGAACATCAATCAGTACCCAGGAGGCTTTTTCAGTTTCAAGGCAAAGAGACGGCAGACCTACGGGTATTTTCTTCATCTGAATTAGCCAAGCAACTCTGAAAGGTTTTAAGAGAAAGTGTCAGCAGTGTTACAGCTATTGCATACTAATACCCTTAAATCCAGGTACACTAATGAAGTGTGTGTATTCCAGGCATTGATTAGCTGGTTTACCAACATGAGGTGGTAAGATTATCATCTGGAATGTAAGTGCAAGGACTTTAGCAAAACCATTAGTGTTGATAAACTTGTGGGGGGAAACCTGGGGAAAAAAAAGACTTCATTTTTAAAAAAAAAATTAAGATATAAACAACCTGATGTGTTTAATAGCATTAGCTAAGCTACCTGTTTTGTAAGCTACCTGCTAGTTGCAAGGGTTTGAGCTCCCTTTATAATGTGGTCCAGAATCAAAGGCAATTATGTACACAAAGTTCTAGAATTATGTACAGAAAGTTCTAGTACATCCTGAGTCACTTCAGGCTGGGGTTTCAAATGTGTTTCACACCTGCAGGGGTGCTTTGTGGCATTTGAAAAAATGTATGTAGATGTCCAAGAAAAATATGAAAAGAGGGCACCAGTTAAGAAGCTGGATAACTATTGGCCTTATTTTCCACATTTCTGTGACTGAAATAATATAGATCAGCATCCCATGGGAATGGAAAGTTCGCTGGAAGTGATTATTAAACAAACAAAAAAATAGGTTTCACTGCAGAGAAAACTCCTATGGAATTGTCAAAATTTTTCACATCTCTCCTTTCATGTGTCCAAAAATTAAATTGAATTTCAGGACTGACTACAGCTATGAGTTGATGGGAGACACAAAAGTATGCAGGAAGTAAATCTGATTCGAATCTCTCAAATCAATAGTTAGACAGTTTTAAGTTAAATTACTGAAAAAATGCAACAGCAATAATTCTTACTTATGGTATAAGCACATTTTCATATGGTTAATATTCAGCAAGGATTATAACGAAATTCTGTCTACTCCATTAGCAGTTGCCCTTTTTTTGCTTTCTCTCAGAAAGGGTGTTGAGTTGCAGCCTGTGATTAGTCCCAAGGCTCACACCCCGATGCTGAATAAAATGCTGCCATCTTTTGGCTGGACTCGACAGGAACAGGTAGAAAAATTGCTACAAGATTTAATCTGCAGAAAGACAAGAAACCATTGCTACTTCTGCAGTAGTTGCTCCCAAGGGTGTTGCTATCAGCCATACCCTGTTATCCTCATCTTCTGTCATGGACTGAAACTCCATAGGGGCTGAACAAAAAGGGGCTCTGTTTCCAGCTAATGAAAAAAAACCCAAACAAACAACCCAAAAGAAAACCCCCATCAACAAAACCAAAGAACAAAGGCAGAGGGAATGGATTCACAGGAAAATTCATCTAATGGCAGAAAACCCTAGGATATAAGGAAAAATGCAAGGCTGTGTTTCCTCTCCTTACATTCTGGAATCCAGCGTCTATTTCTTTTATGTTAAGTAAGGCTTTTCTACTGTACACTAAGTCATTTCTCTCTCTCAGAGATCTGTAGGATGCTATAGCAAAAATATGTTTTCAGAACACAATAATCTCTAAATCCATGTGATGTTTAAGCACTACCATTCAAATATTTTTTATCCTTTTGCACAGGAGTGAAGAGAAAAACATGTAATTGTTCATATTTTGTTGAAATGTAATTGCTAGTTTTACACCCAGCAGCAGTTAACACCTGCCCAGCACATAAATATTTCTCAACTCTCCTTTTACATTCTAATACTGTCAAGGGACTCACTCTGCCAGAAAAATGAAAGCTTATGCTTTGCAAGGATCATTGCTCGTTAGGTTAAGGATTATTCCTGTATGCATACACCTGTATTTGAGGCTTTTGTAGAATTCAGTTTGCTAGTGGTTTGGTTGAATGCATCAAGCTTTGGAAAATTATCATTGTTGTGCCTCCTGTAAGCATTCAGGGATCCTGCAAGGTAGGTTGATATATTTTGAGACAGACTCAAAATAACACTCATATAGAAAATATCCTCATTTTAAATATACATAGCTCAGATTTATACAAGTATTATTCCACAGGTATATGTTTGTCTTGTTCGTGTTTTTATCAAACATAGCCTAATCTTGATCATACAGGCTAAAGTTTACCTTTCCTACCATTGAATATATAAGTCAGCAAGAGATGTTCCCTCTCAATACATATGAGTAGCTATATCCAAGGAATACCCTATTCCAGGAAGAAATTGCTACTGTGCTGTGCTTCCATATTCATGGAAGAAACCTGGCTGAGAGAATCTGTTCTTCCTTCAAGCTCCAGAGCCCAATCCTACTTTCTTCTCCTAGCATAGCCCAGTGTCTAAGATAACCACAAAGAGGAGATAAACTCAATTCTGGGAGAATGAATCTAAATCAAAACCCAAATAAATCCATTCTCTTTGATGCTCTAAGTCCAAAGACACCAACATTTTAGTGCTCTGCTGCACTCAAGTCATGTAACTGAAATGAATAGCAGAAGCTGTGGTGGTTGGCACAGCAGTAATAGCTGCCTCTGGCATAGTCCTATTCTCTCAAGTTTTGATAGCCCATTGGCTGACAGGAGCTGAGTTCCACCACTGGCACAACTCAGGAAAGCAATATATGGAGAGTTGAATTTCAGAAACCTCAGAGTTCCAGTCCGGGTGCTTGAGTAACCACTAATATTTGCAATCTGGTTCATTACTCTGATTAGGAGAGGAATTTTTGTCTGAGGACACATCTGGAAACATCAGAGCAATCCTGCCATCACACCTTGCAGTAGATCCCAGTTCAAGGGATATGTGTCCTGGCCTGTCACTGGGTCACTGAGGACACAAGGAAGGAAACACTGGGCATTTCACACGATGTTTGCCACACAGATGTTCACGTGGCTGGTTTCCTCAGCCAGCCAATTCTACTGTGGATTTGCTGCTTATTATTAAAGTTACGACACAGGCTTGGCAGACATTTGACTGAGATGTCTGTTCTTGTTTTCAGAAAGAGGCAATGCTAACCATGGAACATGACAAGTATTCAGCAAATTGGTTTTTGCAGAATGTGAATGTCAATCTCATTCAATTATATTTTTGGCCAGGATTGTCAAAAAGCCTCCAAAGCATTCTCTTAGAGATTTGTAATCACTAATGCCAAGAAAAAACAGCTGTCATCTTGCAAAAAAATCTACTGAATTTCGTAAGAAACCTTGGTCTTACGTCACATGGCTGCTCCTGTTGGCAGCATGTCCTAAATCTGCTGCAAAACCTTGTTCTACAATGAGATCTAAAGGGAAATAGAAAGCAAATACGTATTTTAGAAATGATGCCTGCTTAAAACATGCTTCTGAACATGTAACACACTGAAATACCTGTAACATGATTATTAATTTTTTTTTCCTGTAAATTAAGCACAAATTATGCTTTGGCCATGTCTGAGAGACAGATGTGAACTGTGTGGGCAAATGTTGATAGACAATTTATGTCAAAAGACAAACTTGATGTATAGATATATTTTTCATGAAGAATGAAAGCTAGTGTTAATTTAATTAATGAAATTGTGGGAGACTGTAAATTTCTGATTTTGGAATCAAAGAAATGGCAGCTCTCTCAGTTTCTCATAGAACAAAATGCATGCTTAGCATTGACCAATGAAAACTGACTTTTAATTTAATAAAAATAAAGAGACCATCAGTTTCACTGCTCGTCATGTCTTCACAGACCAGCTGCAAAGCTATCACCTACTACAGCTCCACAAACAAGTGATTCAGAAATATGACAAATATTGCTTTTCCTGAGTGGTAAAGAATGTCATGGAGTTGATAATTTTGTGGGACATAATCTGATACATTTTTCTGAGAGAAACATTCTGAGAATGAAACCATCTTTGTCCTCCATTTGCACCAACTTTATGTTTTGACCACTAAACTTTCAGAGAAAAAAAAATCTTTTTAATAATCTAAACTGAAATTTTGTCTTGAAAACTGAAAGTCAAGATTTAGTCCCACTCTATCATGACAGGCCTATAAGATTTGAGATTTTACCAGAAGAAGGGTAACACAGAAAGACTAAGGAAATGAAAGTTTGGGAGAGACCCTAGGGAAAAAAAAATGGTGGCGATAAAGCAACCAAAAGACATATGAGAGATGCTTTTTCAAATTTCACTTATATTTTTGACAAGAATGAAATCTGGGTCCAGCAAGGACACATTTTTCTAACAGAGAAGCATTTTGCTGCAGGGAATTGTAAGCAAGGGAGGAAGATTTCCATAAGGATTTCCTTTTTTCTTCATAAGGATAGACTGGAGTACATGTACATGAATTGGAAGTGAGCAGAATAACGAGAATTGTGGAGCTGAAAATATTCTTTTTAAATTTTCTGAGATACTGGCTCATAAGAAGTTCAGTTTGTGTCGCACTGGAAATCTTGTTACTATGCTTTGACAGACTGTGCTTTGCTTTAAAATGGATGGAAATAATTTTCATCCTCTAGAAAACAGAATGTGTTGATGGAAAAACTACCCCTCCAGGACCAATTGCTAAGAAAGAGACAAGAATGGGACAGCATTTTAGAAAAATTGATTCTGATCCTGACTTATATAGGAAAATTTACCAGATAGTAATTTTAAGTCCCTAGACAGATTTTTAAACATTAATGAAATTCTCAGAATGACACAAAATATGTCTTTTTATGTGTGTATAAATCAAATGAGTGTATCCACTGTTGGGCTTGTTGCACATTGTTCCATTTAAAAACCTATAGTTACTTCAAATTCATTTAACTTCTGAGGCTTTCAGATTTACATAATTTGAATTTTTCTTTACTTAACTTTAAAAAAAAAAAAAAAGGAAGACCATAGTATATACAACCAGTAATTTTCAAGTTCTTTTTCTGAACTTTTCATATGTCAGTTTTAACTGCTGTCATGCTTGAAGCATCTTTAAATGCGTGAAAGCTTTTATAAATGAAATTTTTGATTGTCACAGAACCAAATTAAGCTGGACACTAGAGGCTCAGGTAATAAAAAAAGAAAGAAAGAAAAAAGCCCAACAATAAGCATCTACTCTTACTGAGGAAATCATGATAAAAAAATACAATGCTTATCATCAAGAACACAAGGAACATAAGGGCAAAAGCTGTATCTCTACACCAATTTAAGTCCTGAATGTGGACATGACCCTTTGTATCACCCAGAACACAAGCAATAACAGCAGCTGATAAGCTCTAAGGGACAGATCCCAAACCCCTTGTGCCCTCTATCCCACCATCTCTATTACTACTCAGTCATGGTATCGACATGCCTTAGCCCATATCTCAGCCAATCATTGCTTGCCTTGTGGCTCCTGGGTGTCCAGCCCAGGGATATGGACGGGGTAATTCAGGACAAGCAGCTGATTTATATGCTCAGTTGTCCTCCTAAACCAAGGTATAGAAGAAGTCAGAGGAGTTGTGAGCTGAGATCTTGTGTGGATCTTGAGCAAGGTTTATACTCTCGGACCTGATAGCATGGAAAGTGTCTGTGGCTCTGTAGCTTGGATAAAGCCAGAGCATCCTATACATGAGAGAAAACCTACTGAAATTGAAGGGGGCAGCTGTAAAATGCACACTATCAGTGTTGAGAAATAACAGAATTGGCTTTAAGTGCATTAGCACAGGTACCTTCAGCAGTGAAAACAAGGCATCAGAGATTTCAGGGTTGTACAGAACCAGCCTGGCCCAGATAGTTGGTGCCTAAATCAAATGGTTGGTGTCTCTTACAAAAAGCTGCTACCAAAAATGCCCAGGAATAAGAACAAGTATCCACAGAGTACAACTGGGTTTCCCACTCTAATATAAAAACAACTTTCCAGCTACCAGATAACCTCCATACTGTGAAACAAATTGAAGACTCTTGCCAATCTTTCAATACATGTAATTCTATCCTCCTCTGTGATGACCTCTCATCCTTTTCTGCACCCTAGTCTATTCTTCTGCACATCTAATTCTGATCTTGGTGGGCTCTGCACCTGCTTCCTTCCTTTTGCTGAAAACAGTCTGCCAGTTGAAGGAAGCAAGTCTCACATCCAGGATGAACTGTATCTACTGTAAAAAAATTCATTTTGATTCAAAGAAACAGCTAAGCAGTGGCTAAGAAAATTAAGATGTGGCACTGTGGCAAGAACATGTTCAGAAATACAAAGCAGCTTAGCGCCCTACCTTCTCCCTGTGGCAGATCTGACATTTGTGTGCATTGCTAGCTTGGACTAACAAATTACTCAGTGTTTTCCATTAACATTCCTGCTGGCACGTCTTATAAGTAGGGAGATAACAGATTTCAGCTGAGCTGGAGATAATGCTAGAAAGCAAACTGCCTCAGCCATCTACCAAATTACTGTCAAGCTCTGACTGGTACCCAGTTGTCTCAACCACTGGTGGAGGGTAGGATGACCAGACAGAACAAAGCTAGAGAAAAGTAGTGTTTTGCCTTCCTCATCTCAAGCAGTAGTTTCTGAATAAGAATCAGGAAACTCACAAGTTTTGTTCCCTTTCTGTTGCCCAGGAGAAAACCTTTCCTCAAAGAAAAATCAGATCAGAAAATGGTGCAGGGGTGAAGAGCTCTGGATCAGTATCCTAGCCTTCTGCAGCCCCTTGGGCTTTGATGAGATGGATGCAAAACTCCTCAAGTGCAAGAGGGGCTGACACAAGAATTTGGGAAGCAGACATGGTTGATGAAAAGAACTGTTGGGTTATAGTATCACTATAAAGAAGCAGACATAGTAGAGGCTGTTAAGGAGGCTGTATACTGTTTAGCATTAATTCCTGGGTACACAGTGAACAGATGTGTTTGCAAGAGTTAAATAAGCAACAGCGAGCACAACAAATATTCTTCTCTGTTTCTGTCACTTGCATGCTTATTCAGACACACACTGGGAGGTGTGGTGTCCCAGAAGGGCAATGCAAACGGAAGGCTTCAATAACCAGGCCTTTAAAAAGTCCATTTTTTCAGAGGGAGTCTTGATACTTTTTAGTCTTTATTATTTGGCATACTGCAAAATAACATTCTAAAATCCTTCTTGTCTCTGCGTCACCTTTATTGTGGCCAGGCAACAAAGGACACAGTAGGTGCACCTGGGCAAGGCTGTGGCCCACCTGTTTTTCAGGGTGAGTACTGGGGATGATGGAGCTGACAGAGTGAGGAAGGAGAGAGAAATGCTTGTAATCTGTTTTTCTAGGGTATGTGATGGCAATGAGGAAGGACAGAGAACATCTGCAGGGGACTTCTGTTGGGGAAAGGGTCTCCCAGACAAATGCAAATATGCTGAGTGCAAACATGTAGAGTGCCAGACCTGTCTTCTTTGATCTTTTTTTCTCTACTCTTTTATCTTCAATCAGCAGCTGCACTGAAAATCTGTCTTCTGAGGATCAATGTCAGTAATGTACGCTGTGCCATCCTTTGGCTTCCATGGGAAAGCACAAGAGATGCCAGCAGGGGTTTGGAGGATGAGATTTGTGCTATACACCAGGCTGTGAAGCTTTCCTGTCCCTGGTCTGGCTCTTGTCAGCCCTTTCTGGGAGATAGCAGGTCAGAGAAACACATGATCTCCAGAGGAAACAACAATGTCAACTTGCTTCCATCTTGCATAAAAGCAAGGGATGTTGGGTAAAGCCCTAATAGCAAACTGAGCTTCCTCCTTAGTTCCCACTCTGTCTTTCTGAACAAGTTCCTTTTGCTGCCTCAGTTTCCCCTTTACTGTAACAAAGATAGATGTTCCTTATTCATCCCCCATTACACTACTGAAGTGAGGCACACATCTGTGTTACCTGGAGTCTCTTGCCTTTGGCAGGTGGTTGTAGAGAGTGATAAGGTCTCCCTTGAGCATCCTGTTCTCCAGGCTGAGCCCTGCCAGCTCCCTCAACCACTCCTCATAGGACTTGTTTTCCAGACACCTCACGAGCTCTGTTCTTCTCTGGACACTCTCCAACCCCTCAATGTCCTTCCTGTAGTGAGGGGCCCAGAACAGAACACAGAATTTGAGGTGTGGCCTCACCAGTGCCGAGTACAGGGGGACAATCACTGCCCTGGTCCTGCTGGCCTCACTATTGCTCATCCAGACCAGGATGCCATTGGTTTTCTTGGCTGAGAACACTGCCAACTAATTCATCTGGCTGTTGACCAGGAAGTTGACAAAGTTACAGGAAGAATGGTTTACATATACAATAACCCTTAGAAAGAAAGCTACCATAAAGATAAACATTCTAGCCCTATCTAGATATGTGTGTGGTACCTGGATTTTGGGGTAACTCTCAGCCACTCTGAGGGTGAGAGCAATGGAATTGGTTAGAGAAAGGAGAGGACACATGACCACAACTCCTGTTCACACACTATGGAGTCAGGGAGCAGCTGGGATCTGTTGTCTAGATCCAGACTCTGCAAAATGCTTCTCTGTCTCACTACTTAGATGCCTCTATAGAATCTTTAGTTAAATTCAATACAAGCAGATTGTGATTTAGAAATTCAGGTGATGTCCAAAAAAGAGAAAGAAGCTCACGTAGGCATTTCACTTCATTCACAGAAGCCTAAGAAAAATCATCCCCCAGAAATGAGACATGAACTGAAAGAACCGGTTCGCTGAATGGTCACATTGCTCTTGCTGTGGTAGTCAAAAGGCAGGTAAGGCAAAGTTTTTAGACAGAATTTCTAGCATCTTTTATTAGGCCAGATAATATACTTGGAAAATCAGATAAGCCTTATGCACACAGCTTCTAGCCTCTATTACAAATAATATCTTTTATTAGACCACTTTTTGAAGACCTACACTCCTCTGGCTTAGTTCCTCTTAGAAAAGAGTTGGATGGGATTTTCAAGGATGTCTCAAAACATATTAGATACCTCTGTGTGGGTAACTGAACCTAAACTTTTTTTTAGGTCAAGAAACTTGGCTTTGACTCTGAAGTCTCTCTTAGTTTATATAAAATTATAATTATCTTCTTCCACACTGTTCTGAAGGCATTTCAAAATCTTTTAATAGTGGTTTTATTATGATGTAACATGTTCTTATCTTAATTCCAAAACAGGAATGACTGTATTTTTATATGTAACCTTAAATTTTAGTAGCTACTTTCAGTCTTGCCTTCATATGCTTCCTGCAGAATAAGGAGATTATGAGCAATTTCAATCTTGGACTCACATCAACTGTTCTCTCTCCAAATTCACAAACTGTGGAATCTGTGCCATCCAAAGCACTTAAATATGTAATGCAGGCGAATGCATTTGTCATCTGCTGCCATTCTTCATAAGCAATCAATGAGCTGGTTCCCCAGGCATAGGTTGTGGGATACTGTGATAAATCTGAGGATTCTTTGGTTTTGCTTCATTGTTAAATGCCATCACAGTAAGGATTTTAAGAATTATTAGTGCTTTCAGCTGTGGAAAGGCAGACAAGAAGAGTTTCCCTCCCTTTCACTATGTTTTCTCCTTATTTTGTTACTGTCATGCTAAACAAAATGATTCCAACATTATCACAGCAACTACTTGGCAAAACCATGGAATGCACCACCACTCTTTAGTATCTTGGGTGTGCACAGCATGTCCCTGAGCCCAGGAACTGCCCCACATCCTGTGTTGAGCCAGTGAAACTATGATGGCTGATGTATTTTTTATAAAAGCAAGGAAAGTCAGGAAACTTTTTTTTTTCTTTTTAGAACACCAGAGGTTACCACTAGTGCTAAACTGGATTAACTGGGTCTTTCTCAAAGAGAAAAGTTAGAGAGATTATAAATGAGGATACTAAAAGCAGTTCTATTAGGAACACGAGAAAGTAACTTAAAGAACTCTTACAAGGTTTCAAATGTAAGGGCAGCTTCTGAAAGTAGGATATAACTGACATCTGGATACCATCTCAACTTCCCACTTGTGTACAGATGTAGGTGAACACATCACCAGGTGTTCTCAGTACTGCCCCACCTGGTTGATTTGCTGTCCCTTCTGTATGGTATTTGAGACTTCACTAAAACTCACAAGATTTGTTTGGAAGCAAGAGGTCAGCAGGAAATTCACAGAACATGCTGAAATTCTCTATAATTTTTTTTTAATTAAATCAAACCAGGAATTAAAATCAAATGCTCACACTGAATTTCTGAGGCACCACCAGGATGCCAGAATTACAACCCAAATGGACACCACCCAGAGCATGGTAGTTCTTCTCTGACACACCCTGGCAATTAGTAATGCTGCCAAACTGCTCTGAATATGTGAAACAAAAGGAGATCCAAGGAATGTAAACTGCCTGATGATTGTTTTGTATTGACAAGGTTTTTTTTTTTTTTTTTTGCTGCTACAACCCACTTTTTGAATTCTTCCAAGTTCATAACAGGTAAGTGAATTTCAGATTATCTTTTTTAGTATTGTTAGTAAGCAGTTGCATCTGACTTTGTACTAGGTAATGAAGTTCAATTTAACACCACATATTTTTATGCTGTTGAAAAATTATTACGACTATGTGCAACTAGTGACTGTGCTTGTTTTTGTAACAAGATGCCATAATGGAGAATTTCAAAGGTACACATTTAACAAGTGACATTTTAAAAAATGAACACTCTTAATTTTAATTTTAGTTAGGCATGTCTAAAGGAGGTACACTCCTGCTCTCTCTCTGAATGTGACATTTGCACAATATTTTGGGTTTGTTTTTTTTTTTTTTTATTCTGGGAGAAGCAGTTTACAGTAGAATTATAATCAGCAAAATTGTGATACAGTGTGTTTTCTGAAAATGACGGTATGAGGATATTTATATTTATAGAATATTTTCCTGGTTTATTTCTTCAGAAACTTCTTATTTTATTTAATGAAATAGTTTTACTTAGGCTGAATTTTGGAACAAAATACTGTTATTAATACAATAAATGAAGTATATGAGGTCTGCTTAGGCTTCCACTGGGGAAAGATTTTATGAATAAAATTCACAGTATCTCTTTCTTTCTTTCTGGACTGTTTTTCTATTACAATAGGCGCATCAGTTTGTCTGTCTTGAAGCCAGAGATGTTGGAAAAGCTGCAAGTGTGATCAGATAAGAGATTAAATCTAGGTGGACTAATATGACTATGATGATCACTTTACAGGCTTTAACCGTGATCTACAAATTTAAGACTCATTGGAAATTCAGAAAGAACCAGAGATAAGAGATGTTCAACAAAACGAAATATACTCTAGAATACTTTTCCCTCAGTGGTTTTATCCAGTAATTGATTCCTCATGAGCCCTTTTTTTTCCTCTGTGGAAAGATCAGAGCAGTATGTCTCAAAGAGAAGTATAGTAGTAGGCAGTAATAGTGACAGAAAGACACAGTACTAGAGTTTTTCAAGCCATGTGCTATTTCTGCAATACACAGACATATTTCTGAAAACATTGGTTTCAGCACACAGTAACCATAGTGCTTGTTCAGCCTGTAAATGCTTAAAATGTAAGGATTTCTGGAAAACACAGACAAAGCAGATGACTGACAAATTATACTCAAGTATTGTCTGGCTTTGGTATTGTCAAGTCAAAACCCTCACATTTAAACACGTGTTTAAATTGCATGCCCGACCGCTGCCAAACAGGTGTTAATACCTGCTTGCTTAACAAAACCCAAAAAAGTGTTCCACAGCAGTAAGAGCGAAAAGAGCGCCCGGCGCAAGCCTGCCGTGCAGACGTGCGGCTCCACCAGGGATGCCCTGGGGGAGCGCCCCTGGCGCAGGAGGGTCAGCAGGGCTGCGTGCCGGATCGCGGGGGCTGGGTGCCCCCTATGCCGGATCTCGGGGCGCTGGGTGCCCCCTGTGCCGGGCGCCCCGGCTGCGGCACCGCCCCGGCGCGGGCGGAGCTGCGGGGGCCGCGCCGGGAGCCGCGGGAGAGTGCGGGACGAGATGCGCCTCGCCGCTCCTGTTCCTTAATTCAGAAAAAACCATCTGTTTCCTCTCCCCCTCCGCCCCTCCCGAAGCTGGATGTCCTCGCAGCCCGCCGGGAAGGGGAGAAGGAGAAGGTTGCGGGCAGGGCAGGGCAGGGCGCTGCCGCCGCCTCCATCCCGCGCAGAGTGCGCGTCCTGCGGCTCCGCGGGCGCGGATGCGGGCGGTCCGCTCCCCGCTGCCGGCGACCACCGCCCGGGAGGGCAGCCCGGGGTACCGGGGCTCCTGTTGCAGCCGCTCGGGACGTGTTTGCCGAAAACTTGAGTGGCTGTTTTCCCTTCGGGTTGCTGTGGATGAAAGATACAGGTGGGTTTTTCCCCCCGTGTTCTCCTCCACCGTCCCCTCCCAAAGAAGCGCAAAAAAGTTTGTGAAGGAAGGATCCCAAGCGGAGGTTGGGCGGAGAGGCTTTTGCTTGGTGCAGTGTTTAGAATCTTGGGATGAGCCCGGGTGCTCAGGAGGTGCTTTCAGTGCCCGCTGCCGCCGCCGTCCCGGCTCGGGCTCTGAGACGCTTCTGAGGGATTCAGGCCAGCTCGGGAATGGGTCTGTCTCATCTCCTTTTAGCACAGACAGTTCTTTGCATAAACTTCCTCTTTGCACGTCAGAGGGCTTGCCTGATCTTTAAATATGCTAAATAAAAGTAGCTTTTATTTCAAAAGCAGGGGTTTGCCACACTTAGATTTTCTCCTTGAGTAAATAGTATGGCATTCAAACGTGCAGACTTCATCATGTGTTTTGTACTTATGTTGTTCTCGTTTCCATGTCTGTCTGTGTCATGAACGTGAACTGCTGAAATAAATCTGTTGATCTGCATACAAGAGATTCTTTCACAGACAGGTTTTGGGAGCTGGGAGATCCTGGAACTTCTGAGCCTTAGAACCTTCTCTCAGTCTTCTAGCTAAGTTCTAAAGACCTCTCTCTGGATCTCTTGAAATCTTGCAGTGTGGCTTGGAGCATGGAAAAAATAGTCCAGAACAGTTGGGAATTCTGACTTCAATGTTGTGAAGTCCCATGAAGATCCCCATCTTTCAGCTGTGTTTTAAAATAGTTATTTCAGCTTGTACCTCTGTTTTTGGATGCATTCTGTTAAAAACAATTCGGTTTCTCATTGGAAAGTTGAGGTTAAATGTATGTCAACTTAAAAATGCACTATCCTGTCATAATTCTGTCAGCAGGTCAAAAAAGTGATTCTTCCTTCATAAAATTTCATCTGTGTTTGTCTTTGAAATGTTATGCAGGGATTTGGTTTTGGTGGGGTTTGTTTGTTTGTTTGTTTTTTAATTTAACTTCTCATTAGAAATATAAGTTCTTAAATGAAGGAAAATCAGTATTTTAAAATTGATTTTTATATGAACTGAACAACAGGTTAAGTTGTGTGGATGTGTAAATATAAGATTTTTTTATAGCTCCTTTATATCCCAAGAGAATAACATAGATATAATGGAAGAGGGTAAGTTTTTTTAGTAATATGAAGTTTGATTTTACTTACTTTATGCATTTTCTTCAGCTTTTACATATTTAAAGTGAATTAAGCATCATCTTCGGCATATTGCACAATGTTGCAAGAGAATATGGTAAAGAGTCGTCCAGCTGGAAACCCATGAAGCTAATGTGTTCAATAAGTTATTTGGGAGCAAAGTGAGAAAGAAAAACCATCTTCTCTGCTCAAACTAGTGTGTGATCTCAAGTGCAAAAAGAAGCCTCTCACTATTAAAGTCTGTGCTCCCAGAGGCTGATCTAACATCTTCTGAAACCTTATTTTTTCCAACAGACTACTTCAGAGAATATACAAGCAGTGATGGGTGTCTGTTTTGCTGTATCTTTAGACTTTTACTGTCAGAACCAGTTAACAGATGCAGCATTTAATAGCAGGTGACATTAAATGAATTTTTGGCCCATTTCACCTGGCTATATGTTTTGTACCACTTTGGGTATGTTTTCCATTCCCTGTCAACTCTGACAGATTCCAGGGGACAAACTGGATGCTCATTTATTTGTCTTGGATGGAATTGTAGGTTATATTGTTTTGAGGTTTTTTAACATTTTTTGAGAAGCAGAATTGGCAGAATTAGAGCTCAATCCTGCAAACTCCTGAGTTTTCTAGGAGCTGGGACTGTCCTTCTAGATCATGAAGACCTGGGGAGTGCAAAGTGTCACCTGTAAGACAGGGTTACCAGAGTTCCAAAGTAACTTCTATTAAACCAAGCTATCTCTCTGGAGGAAAAGAAAGAAAATCAAGTGAACCTTTGAGCACAAAAACTCATCTAAAGTGTTTTTCAACAATATTGATTATTATTTAGTTAAATGTTAACATTAAGTAAAACTGGACCCATTCTTCAAGGGATTAGTATGGGAGTTTAGAAGCTTTTATGAAATCTGAATTTAATTTTTACCTCATCCAAAGATGTAAAAAGTTGGTCACTTTGAACATGAACTCCTAAAAAGAGACTTACTCCCACATAGGCCAGATCTTCAGATGTCTTCCACTGCAGACCTCTGTTTCTTAAATTTCACCCAAAACTTTTTGAAGCTCACCTTTGTGCATCATGTTTGTCATCTTTTGATATGAAGGGGCCGCATGGCTTGACCTTCACAGTGTGAGTACTAACGTTTTAAAATGTGTCTTACACTGAACTTTTAGGGCCTGCTTGTCTTGCCTGGGCATTAAGGTATCATTTCCCAACACACCAGGGCAGAACTCACCCAGCTACAGCTGTGTGAGTGGTGGTCAGTGGAGAAATGACCTGGGCACCAGACTGTGCCTGCACACCTGGTGTCACACTGCTAAATTTTAGTCAGCTGAGTCCCATCCAGGGAGTAAATGTCCTTTTATAAGCACTATAAATATGAACTCTTGAGCTGTCTCTAAGAATTCAGGGTGACTGTATAATAGACCTACAATTCATTATTTATATTTTGAGCTGTATTTATAATCATGGATAATTTGTGTTGGAACAACATTTAAAGGTCATCTAGTCCAACCCACCTGCTATAAACAGGGACATCTTCAACTCAGTCAGGTTGTTCAGAGCCCTGTCCAACATCACCTTGAACACTCCCAGGGATGAGCATCTAACACCTCTCTGGGCAACCTGTTCCAGTGTTTCACCATCCTTGGTATAAAAAATGTCTTCATTATATGTAAATTGACTCTCTTTTAGTTTAAAACCATTATCCTTTGTCCTATTGCTACAGGCTCTGCTAAGAAATTTTCTCCCCATTTTTCTGAAGTCCACTTTAAGTACTGAAAGGCTGCAGATAGGTCTCTCCAGAGCTTTCTCTTCTCCAGGCTGAACAACCCCAACTCTCTCAGCCTGTTCTCATAGGAGAAATGTTCAGAAGAGTATTTTTAAGATTTGGTTTTTGTTCCACTAAATTTTAATTCTGTTCTTTTAAACACAATTACAAGTAAATTTAGAGTCTATTGATAGCTAGACCCAGTTAGTTTCCTTCTATAACCTGCAACCAGAATAGGATAGGAGATTTTTTTTTTCAAATTTGTAGAAAGAGGACTTCAGAAGTTCTTTCCCCTTTCCAACATAAATTACCATGTATCTCCTAAAGGGGAGGAAAAAATTAGAAAGCATCAGTGTTTCAGATTCTCAATGACCGATCAGTAGAAGGGCTGTGAAGTGTACATAATTTACTCACCAGAAAAAAACGGGATTGTCTTTGAAATGCTAGAGTATGTTAGAGTTCAAAATCACTGCAACATTTAGCACAGTGAGTTTGTGAAATTAGGGAAATAGAAAGATAAAATACTATTCTAAAAGCTTACCACAGCACAAAGATACAAAAGAAAAAAAGCAAGCAACTTCTGACTCTCAAACTGAACTCTCAATTTTCCAGTTGTTAAATACATATTTTTCTACAAGACAATTTTCAGTAAACAACAGTTAGGAGTAATATAGGAGATGCTCCATTTTAACGTGTGCAATCATTCTAGGAGTACACAACACAGGAAAGAGAAGCTTTTGTATTTTTTTAGTCCAGCAAGCAATGAGTGTCATGCATTTTGCACTGAGGAGTGGAAATTCATGTATATATATATATACACATACACACATCTCCATTTTTATGGAAAATGCTGTGCAGAATTTGCCTGCAACCACATAGAAGGTAGGCTATGTACTTATGCATCCACATTAAGCACTATTGCTTCACAAAGTACACAAACAATGTAATCACTGCATGTAGGTAGAATTCATGCCTGTTATAGGAGAGACGTGAGGCTTTGGGTGCCTGGCTGCTTTATAAATAATAAAGGAAGACATCTGTCCACTGGTAAATGTGGGATGACAGAAACTGATATCACAGATCTGCAAACCTTTGTGTGCACATGAGAGCTTGAGGGACTGCGTTTGATACTGTTCTTTCCGGGTAAAGAAATACCTTCCCCTTCTCCAAAATTTGTTGTCATTTTAATTAAGGTCTAGCCAAGAATGAAACTTCACTTGGTGTAGATTGACTTAATGTGGAGGAAGACAGAGTTCTTCCTCTGGGAAGCTGATGCAAAAGATAAGTTTTACCATGCTTTTTCTCACCTGAGGAAGTTTGCTGGGAAGGTGCAGACAACCTTCTCCATGCT
This sequence comes from Drymodes brunneopygia, assembly GCA_013400955.1. Taxonomy (NCBI): domain Eukaryota; kingdom Metazoa; phylum Chordata; class Aves; order Passeriformes; family Petroicidae; genus Drymodes; species Drymodes brunneopygia. The sequence goes on along the minus strand of VZTZ01002415.1, from coordinate 134,211 downwards.
AAACAATGAGCTAGGGAAAAATTGCTCAAAACATCTGAGGAAATGTAAACAAACTGGTATTTCTGTTAAAAATCAGAGTGAAAACTGAAGAAAATGAGAGATATTTGTTGCAGTTCAAAAACGGAGGAACTGTTAGTAAATTATGTACCTATTTTTGGTCTTTGTGTGGAAAGAGTTGTTCAGGTTTTACCATTTGTTTTTTCTGTATTTTCAGAAAGACAGCCATTGTCAGAGGAAAGGACAGTAGCTGCCATTGGTAGGGCTGTCCATTTCCTCTGAAGGAGACCATGCTGAAGCATCTTTTTAAGATACCTTCCATTCTGAGCATCAAAAAAGATCATCTAATATTATCCTAGGTTTAAACAAGAAAGATGAATTTGAGGTGATTGCTCACTTGGTTCCGCTGCCCTGGAGTTACTGCGGAGCAGAGCCCTGGAAAGACACAGTGCAGGAAAATAGTCCTGTGCTGCAATACAGTGTTTCACACCTGCATAAGCACCTAAGAGAGGTTTCATCGGAGCAAAGATCACAGGGCTCCTGAGATGATTTGATCTGTGAAGGAATGACTCTTCTGGGAAACTGCTGGCATACTTCAGCAGAGGGCACCCAGCGTCTCTGCCCTCACTGATGCATGACAAAGTCCAAAATGAACCACACCTGGACATACAACCTGAGCTTTGGTGCACCTGCAGATCCTGTTGAGCCAAAGACTGGACTCTCACGAAGCGGGCACACAGTAGCGGCTGTTTTTCTTGGATTAATCTTGTTTTTTGGTTTCTTGAATAACTTGATTGTCCTCATCCTGTTCTGCAAGTTTAAAACCCTCCGTAACCCAGTCAACATGCTTCTCCTGAACATCAGCATCAGTGACATGTTAGTGTGCATCTCGGGCACTACCCTCAGTTTTGCATCCAACATCCGTGGCAAATGGATTGGAGGGGACCATGCTTGTAGGTGGTATGGCTTTGTCAATTCCTGCTTTGGTAAGAGTTCAGTGATGATTCTTTACTATTCTTTTTAACACTGGTGCATAAAGCAATGTGATTAGGGAGCTAAATGCCTTCTGTGGTGAACAGAAGGATACTTTTATTGCCTTGTTATGGTCAAGCACGAGTGACGTGCATAGTTTAGAACATTAAAAAAAAAGACTTTATGAAAGAGTAACATAGATCTATTTCCCAACATATCTCATTCTTCAAAATCACTTATTTCTTAAGAGCTAAAAATGGAATCTATAAAAAGGCTAGCCACTGGAGAGAGTTTGATTAAGTGTATGAACATATATACTACTTCCCTCTTTTTCAGGTAAATCTGTGCCATTGCTGAACTACACATCCCTCAGTGCAGTTTCTGTCATGTACAAAGCCTCCTGAAAGTACTCTATTTACCATTTTTAATTATCTCTCAGTCTCTAATATGAATTCCTCATGTCCCAGATAATAAGTTCTCATCATTACATGCTTTCTGTTCTGTAAAGCAAAATCTTTATTTTAGAAATACATGCTTACAGATTCAATAGAAAATTAAGTTGCAGGAATAGATTTGTAAGAAGGGATGGGAAAAGTATTCAGTGTTCTTTCCAACCATCTTTTGCACTGCTAGATGTAAGTGTTGTAACTGGATATTTTTTTAATTATTAAAAGAAGATAAAGGACAATGAACAGTCAGAGGGCAGCCTTCATCCCTCCAAGGATGAGGCCTGTTGCTTTAAGAGTTGCAACACCAAGCAGTGACCCTTCCTTCATTTACTCCTACATTCATGAAAAGATACACCAAAGCACGAACTGGCCTGTGGGTGCATGTCTAGATGTGATCCTTATCTAACCCAGTCCAGGGGCTTGGCACAGCTCCCTCTTGCTCTATGTCCATGCTTTGGTGCCTCCAGGCCACCAGGAGAGGACAAGAGCATTCCTGGCTCTTCTTCCACTCTGGATTGGAGCACATCTTGTGTAGGCCCTTTGACCCATGAAGTGTTTCCACAGCTCTTGATGTAAAATCAGGTGGAGGATTCAAATACATGTTCTCTCCCTGAATTATAAACTCTTTGCTGCTTCCAGTGGTGTGGTCTCTGGTACCTCTCCCTTCCTCAAATGTGTGCTCCACTCATGGACATTAAATCAGCTTGGCGGCTTCCTCTGGGAAACCGCTGCTTTGCCCAGAGTGAAGTCTCAGGAGTTAGTAATGCTGTCTAATATAAGAACACTTACTTTGGCCATCCAAAAATAGACTCTATGGTACCTTGGCTTGTTTTGGTAGGTTGTATTTAGTTTGCTAAGCAAACTTAGTGCTGAGCAGAATGACACGTTTTCTTCCAGGTTTCATTTCCATTTTTGTGTGTTTTATGAATTTCAATACTTCTGTAAGTAATTTTCTCAGGGAAAAAGAACTTAGAACTGTTTTTTTCTCAATCCTTTGAGCTTTCCTTTTATTATTTACCAGTGGGGGGGGGAAAAGATTTGAAGAGAGGAGGGGAAAGAGGTGGGTGTTTAAGGGTTTAGAAAAAAGCATGTGTTAAAGGTGCCCTTTGAGCCTGTTGGCTTCTATCTGGATAAATGTGAGTTACCATCCCATTGACCATGGAATAAAACCTGCAAATGGGTAAGTTTCTCCCAGGGTGTTCTGTTTGTGGAATAATTCTTCAGAGTCAGATCTGTGTGAATCAGGTGCATGGCAGGAGTGCAGATTTCTGTGCTATTGTGATACCTGTTTTCATGTGAGAATTTCTGCTATAATTCTTAAAACTGATTAGATCATCAAAGAACACACAAGCAAACAAAATGGTAAAACACAGAATGTCAAAGGTGACCTCAGCTCCCCTGAGTGATGTTGGTGCTGCCAGTGGGGTGTCCTGGGAAGCTGAGGCAGCCCAAATGCAGGTAGTTATTAAACTGTGCACAGTTCATGTGACAGTCTTGCAGCACTCATATTTTTTCTTTCATTAATGTGTATAAAGTGCATAATGAAGAAGTTTGTTTGCAGAGTTATAATACAATAATGTTGATTGGGATATAGCATGAGTAAAACCAAATAACAATAGCAGGTTGCCTAACATTTATGTCTTCACAAACAAACTTTATCTGCTGATAAATGCCATTATTCATCAATTAACTAACTATTCCTAAAAAATCTCTTACTTTTATTAGCTAAAAGATTAGCCTTCCCTCCTCGGTACCTCATGTCTGATTTTGGCCCATCAAAGATAAGAGAAAGGGTCCTAATGCTCAAGATCCAGAATTGAGATGTGTAATAGGAATGGTAATTAAGATGAACTGAAGTTCAACATCAAGTTTTGTAAGAATAAATGCTTCAATATTCTTATCTATTCGGGTTCTTTTTTTCTCATGGGATGGATGATCCTACTAGGATAAACAACAGTATAGGAACATGATGTGTTAATGATGTTAAGTGTTTAGGGATATGGTTTTGGGGTGATTGTGGTGGTGCAGGGTTGCTGATTGGACTAGATGATCTTGAAGATCTCTTACAGCCTTGATGATTCTGTAATGCTCTAAGTTCACTGACCCCACTAGAATTGCACTTTCTTGTACTAAACAAAGGGATGTACATTTTTGTTCCTAACTGCAATATTTTTCTAAACCGTGAACAAATTTTAAGTGGACAACTAATCTTCCTGACTTGGTGATTATTTCATGATGTGTGAAACACACCTACGCCAAATTCAAACTGTTAGCATATTTATAAATACAGCTCGTTCTTACAAGTCTACTGAAAGGACTGTATTTTAAAGGTTATTTTTCCCCCTCCCACTTATTTTATGATAGAGTAAAAGCCTCCTTTGTGTTTTAAACCAAATGGAGAATGAAGGTGTTATCCTTCAGGTCAGTGACTTGGATGAAACCTGAGAGAGTGAAAGTAGGAAGCTGAGATTTATTTCAAATGTAAATGCAAGGTGAGAGGTCACTCTTTTTTTTTTTTTTTTACTCGAAACTGTCTTGCCTATTTTAAAATCATATGCCTATGAGTTGACCTGGAAGGCAGATCTTATTCCCCTCCCAGCAGTCTGGACAGTGCAATGTACATTAATGTCACTTAGTGGGAAATTGAGTAAGTTATTTACCAGGCAATCTATTGTCTACCCCAGGCACTGAGAAACCATGACCCAAAAAAGAAAACCAGGGGGTTTCTGTGGGCACAATGGAGAAAAATTATGGACCAAAACCAAACCAAAGTGTATTTTTTTTTGGTTTATTAACTTACTGCTATCCCTATATCTGCTTTGTGATTTCAAACCGTACATGGAAAGCACAAGGTTTGGAAGTGCAGATGCTGATCAATAAGCATGTAATGGGGATTTTAAGGAGAAAATTAAATATTGTGAGATCTGCTATGGAGGTATGAGCTGTTGGGTCTTGATCTGGGGAAGCACCAGGAATGGAGCTGGAGGAGAAACAGCATGGTCTGTTCCCAGCATAAATGATTTTACCCTGGTGCTCATCCTTGATTACAGCTCTGTTAAGTAGGTCACTGCAGTGGAAATTGCGCATGTCACTGAGTTGGGGAAATGGATAGATTTTTTAAATTTGCTGCCATTAGCAACCACTTTCGTCATGGTTTGACAGGCTCATGGTTATACATTTAAGCAAACATGGAAAGTGACAAATGGACAGGATCTATTTTCACAGCTGAACTCTCAGTAAACTTTGCAGGCAAGGTGAAAAAAGGATGGTTAAATAGCATGAAATTATTGAGCACTGGATTGTAATTTAGGAAAGATGTATAATTTATTAAAGCACTCCCATGGAGACCACATACACAGGAAGTGATATACCATCCTAAGATTAAGTTTGTCTTGCAGTTTTGACCATCTCACATGTAACCTCCTTAGTGCCTTATTAAACACTTCAAATCTCTGGACAGATGAAAACTTTCAGAAAAACATTTGTCTTTTCCCAAGATACTTGAACTAATGTAAACTTCCCTGTAGCTGCGAGCTATACTTCCCAAACATGTAGGACAGGCAGAATTTGAGCTCAGATGACTTCTGGACTTCATTCTTAGAATCACAACTCTATGCCATGTCATATCAGGATTAAATATTAAATAGATTGATACATATGGGAAAGAAAAAACTCTGGCTCCAGAAATCCTACACCAGATTCTAATGCTGGAAAAGTTCCAAGGCACATTACTAGCAGGGATATGTTTGTACCTGTTGAAGTCCTAGCTTGTTGTTTTCTCTTTCTTAACCTTCAGGGTAGTTAAAATACCCGGCAGCTTGCCTGAGAAGCTTTTTCCAATATTTCATTGTACAAAATGAATTCTGATTAGTGTTGTGTGAAAGAACACCCCTATTCAAGAGGAGCCAGAGATGCCTATGTTGTATAAAAGCTGTGTTACTCGAGGTCTGTGTCTTCTCACACAGCATCCTGACATTCCTGGGTGCAGCAGGGGGGTTACATTCCTAAACCTGTTTGAACCCAAGTGAGGCATGTACATGTCTCCTAATGTCCAATAATAAATCACGGTCATACCTAAATGAGGACTTTAATCTTTTTAGAAGCCCTGTACTCAACTCTATAGGTAGATAATCTTGTCAGTCATATTAAAGCAGTTATTGATTTATTCCCTTGTAAACTGCCAGAGGACACAATGAATGAGAAATGGAGCTGCTCATGATTTTGCTTTAAAGTTCAGCTGCCTCATGACCTTAAACAAATAATTTTCTTCTTAGTATTTTACCTTGGTTTTATATGCTGTTTCTTAGATTCACTGCATTAAGCTAAGGTACTTATATTTAGAGTATAAAGTTTCAACATACTGAAAACTCTCTGAGATCTCAGATGTAATAAATGACTCTTCTGTGAAAAGATACATACTTTTTCACAAGTAAAGATGTAATCTCACTTGGCTTGATCCTGCAAGAGCTCATCTGATGTTTTCTGAGTTTTGATGCAGCAAGTACTCACCTCCCAGGGCAAAACCACACTTAGCTCCTTACTTGCCCACTGATCCTTGATTGCGCCTTTTCCAGTGGGCTTGGGATGGCATGAAAGGTGATATTTCTATACATAAAGCTGGTAGCAAACACAACTCATCAGTAATGCTTAGGAAAACATAGTTCTGCAACAGACCCTGAAAACGTTCTCTGAGGTGCATAGACTCTGTTATGCCTGCAGTCATTGTGATGTTAAACACTGTTCAAAGTTGGAATCACCTAGAATAGCTGTGCAAGAGTGAGCATTTTTAAGATGTCTGTTGTGTTTCCATGAAGAGATGTTCTAGTCTTCTTACCAATTTTACGACTCCAAATCCATCACGTAGGGAGAATGCTGTCAGCTCTTTCTACAGGTAATTTGTAGAGCATGAATATGAGCTTCTGCACTCAATTTACATGTTTAAAGCAGGGAGACAGCTTGGGCAAAAGTTTTGTAAAACGTGATAAAGAAGGACTCATGCCATGAAAAGAAAGTGGAAATGGAAGACCTAATGTCATACTTTGAATGTTATTAACTCTACCCTAGCTGAAAAGCTGGGTGGTGTCATTCAATTTACCCGTTTATAAGGTGTTACAGACTATGGGTGTTGATGATCCTGTGGTTAAGATCCTGTGTTACGAGTAGGTGTCTGTATTAGTAAATCAGTTGCTTCTCCTCTCCCTGTCTGGGTAGCTCCAGCTGGGCTCCATCTCCACACCAGACTGCAGTAGGGATGTGGAGTGTACCAGAACCCCCACACTCCCCTCCTCCTCCCATCTCTCATCTTTCATCACTGCAGAAATTCAAGCAATGACTCAAACAGGAGCTGGAGAGTGCTCTGAAAACATCTTTGGGTACCCTCAGTTTGCACCAACAGCCACATGTAGATGCAAACATTTTTTCCCTTACCTGCCATTCTTAATATTTTCTGCCATGTTTTGTTGTATGATCCAGAATCTAGAATCTTCCTAATGCTTGTACAAAAGAAAAGAGCCAAAAACATGCACAACTACTAACAGTGAAGGATGGACAACAGTTGTGTGTGTGTCCCTGAAAAAGGGACAGAAGAACTGAAGAAATCTTTAAGGAAATCAATCACGCCTTGGCATTTTTTGTGTACAGTTGTCAGCTGTCAGTGCAAAAAAGTGTTCTGCCTGTGCCCAAGGTCTGTTTCTCTGCATGTGCAAGTGACCACAAATTTCTGCCAATGTTCAATCCTTTCTAATTGGGCAGCCATGCCTGCAGCACTCGCATACTTTTGGTTCTGTGTTCTGGTCACGCATTATAGAATGCTGGAGACTTTATCAAAGAAACACAAACAACATCAGCTCACATGGACACCTTGAATAGGAATTCAAAGGCGAAGACCATGTTGGATTTCTTGCAGAATTATCCTGTTGGTGAATTGAATCTAAAAGGTCATGGCTATAAGCTCTGCTGGAGATGATGAAACAGCATTTAATGCTGACTTTCTTTTAGTTTTAGAAAAGGCAGAAACCAGCTCTGTTGGTAGTCAAGTCACACACAGGTGAAAAAATACGTCATTAAAATGTAGGTGGCTTTTTGGTCCCTCAGTGGGTATAATGAAATAAAATAGAGCCCAGTAAATAAGCAATATTCAATCAAAAAACCAAAACTAATCAAAAAACAAAAACACATTAGAGGGCAATGGAATTTGCTTGTGAAGGGCTATCAAATCATATTATTTTTAACTATGTGTTTAATAATCTCTAAGAACTGTTAAGATCATCCATATGCTGACAACACCTGAACAGAATTCAGTATTTTGTGGAAAATTTTAAGCTTCTTATGTAGCTCCTGAAGTGTTCCAGAGAGAGGATATTATCTTTGGCTCTTCACATCCAAGCTATATACCTAGTGACATTTTCTTAGCTCACGACATTAATTTTTCTATATCTATTTCTTTTTAAGAAGCGTTTAAGCAGAGTCTTCCAGTCCAGTAAGCAAATGAAACTTAAAGACTTTTCAGTGATAAGGATACAGAACCATTGGCATAGTTCCAAGAAATGACACAATAATAGGTGATAACTATAAAGTTCATTTTTCCCCTGATTTTCTCATCTGTGGCAAATACTTCATACTTAAAAGAAATCATTAGGGTTTGGGTTCTTTTTTCTTTTGTTTCAGGCTTTTTTATTTTAGTGTTTCTGCTACTTTTCTAATTTAAAAAGTGTATTAAGTGAGGAAATAATTTTGTTAAATTAATGTGCTGACACTAAAAAAGGAAAATAAATTTCTATGAAAGCTGAAACTATTCTGTTTACATTTGTATTTTTCTAAATAGCAACACGAGCTGAGAAACTGCTTCTGAAACTGAAGATTCAGTAATGTCAATAAACTACAGCCTCTACTGATTCACAGACCACTTATTGCTTCTGCGGATTTCTCAGCTACCATGATTCACTGCTTAAATAATCCAAATGCCTCCCATTACAGGGAGATTTGTGAATTTGGTTTTGTTATGGATGGTTCAGGGTTTTTTTAAACTAACTCAAAATTACCTCTGTCTGCTATAAATCTTCCTGTAATTGATACAGGCAGGAGGAACATTTGAAATCTGCAGACAGCAAATGCAAGGGAGCTCCACTCTGAGTAGGCATTTCTTCCCCATGACATCCTCCCATCCCATTTCTGTGAGATGTCCCTGTGCTTTCCCTCCTGACCAGTGTGGGACCTGGTTGCCCCTCTCTCCCCTCTATGTTGTGCTGGTCCAGTGTGGATCAGGGGATGCAGTCAGGGGATCACCCCACACAAGGACAAAACCTCAGGTTCCCTGGGGCTGCTTGATTCCTGAGGCATCTCTCCTCAGTCTGGATGGAAATGCCTCTAATCAAGGTCACCTGGGTACCATCTGTCTACTTTGTGCCAGACTTCACCTGCTTCAGCTGAAGATTTCTCCTGCCAGCTATCAGCATCAGGCTCAATTGCTCTGGGCTATTTTGGCCATGTCATCTTCCCAACATGTAGTAAAATTATGTTACTTCTCCTGTTTGTAGTTTCTTAAACCAATTTCACAGAAGATGCCAATATGATGGAAGTACAGTCTCGTTCTGCGGCCAGACACAAACTTCTGCTGTTCATTAAGAAAGTATAGCAGCCACAAAGCAGAAGGATAGTAACTCACTGGGCTAAGCTGACAATCTTTACATCTGTTTCACAGAGTTTTATTAGAGGCAGACATTCACTGCCTGCTAATTTTCTAGTGTTGTTTTTCAATTATATCTTCTATTGTTTCTTTCCCCTGCTTCTGTTTTTTATTGTTTCTACTTGTTTCACTAATGCAGTTAAGAGCAGAAAGAGTACATAACTATGGCAAGAAGGAATCAAAGTCAATAGGCTTCAGATGAATCAAAAGAAGGAAACTGTTTTATGTTGAATTATTTTTGTAGAGATTTATAACAGTAGAAGTTCGTTGAGGAACAAATGACTATCAGAAAACATGGTATCAAAAAGAAGACTTGATTGTAAAAAAATTTCGTAAGGAATAGATCAACTTTACAAATCAGCAGCAATGTAAAACTTTGCTGAGTTTAGGACTTTGGTAATTCCTAAAATTCAAAACCATTAGTTAATTCACATATATAGCATTTTATTGCTTAATATCTAAGTGTTGTATGAGTCTAGTACAGACCTGTGAATACTGGAATAGCACATTAACATCTGGCAAGATTTGTATTCAGCTAAGAAATGGTATGAGTTTTACAAAAGCATAGATAATCACCTTTAACTTGACCTTATGAGAATTTCAGGATGCGCAATGGTTAGACGTAATCCTTATGTGCATGTGCACACTGAAGCATTATTGTTTGCTAGATTTACAGTTTGGGGGTTATTTGTGTTCTGTGTTCAGGCTATTTGTGGAGTTGCCAGGGAACCTCTTTAGAGTGATGCATTTAATCACCTTAATGAAATTAGGCAAGCTATTTGGGCGCTGCACAGCAGGCAGCCCAAGGCAGAGCAGGTCGGGCACTGCTTTCCCCTTCACTGCTGGCAGCAGAGCAAGCCCTGCGTGGGAGGCTGATGGCCATCCCTGTGGCTGATCCATCTGCCTCAGCATGAGTTCAGCAGTGCTGGAGTTAATTAGAAAGAGTTCTAGGGTAGGAGTTAATGCGGTAGTGATGAGAAGCTACAATTCTGCCTCTCAGTGAGTGGAGTATGTACATGGCATCTGTGCATATATTATCTGTATGTTCTGTACACTGACTATTGGGCACCAAGCAACTCTTCTCCAAGCAAGTGTTTGTAACAAATCACAGCAGTTTGCCCTAATTTATCCAAATTTCCAAATTTTGCTCTGTTTGAACTGCTCGATTTTCAGAGAAAAAACGTATAGCAGTGCAAGAGGGTCAAGGTCCAGCAGTGGCTGCATGAGTTTGTTGAGGATTGCTTTACTATGTGTACTTCTTAAAATTGAAAATGTATTTCTGTTTAATATCCTTGAGAGAGGCAAAGACCATATCACAGGAGTAGGATGAAAGGCTGCCAGATAAATATGCCAGTCAGGATTTAAACAGACTTTTTCTAATGGGTAGAAAGCAGGTTATGAGGCAAGACAAAGCCTTAGCTTAATATACTTAGAGGTAAGAGCAAACCATCTGGTTTGCTTCATGGAACAGTTTTTCTCTATTGGTCAGTGCACCAAGGGGTGTTTAACAAGGAATATGAGAATGAGTAGGAGTTTTACAAGTTAATATCTTTTCTAGGGTTGTGGGCACTCAGACTTTTGGAAAAGAAATACTGATAGCAGATACAAGCAGGTATTGGCCTCTTACTGTGCTGTAATTGTTATTTCATGTCATTTCAATAACTAAATAATAATTATGCCTTGCAAAGGGTTGTTTGTATAGATATCAAGTATATGCCATTCAAAGTATTTTGCTAAGCTATTCTTCTAGAATACTAAACTTAACATTGGGATCATTTTCAGCATCCAATGATATTTTTCCAATATGTAGTCCCTCTGCCTGTGATCTGTGGTGTAGGGACACCCATCTCCCCTTAAGTAGTAGTTTTGAACCTAATAGGTCTTCCTGCATTTATCTTGCATTCCACTTGCTCTCAGAAAACCTGCAGAATTTTGGTATGCTCAATATAATATATTAAGGAATTCCACTATGTACTATGCAAAGAGAGGTACCTTCTCCTATTTGTTTATTCTGAGTCTGCAACCTGATGATTTAATTTGAAAACCCACTTACTGTTATATAAGAAATACTAAATAATCTTTGCCTGTCCTTTTTACCTTTTCACCTTTTCTCTTTCTTTTCTCTGTTTTCTTTTTCTAGTAAGTCCTGATGTTTGCTTTTCTGAATGCTGCTGAGTATTGCTGCTTAGTGGAAGTGGTTTGTGTAAAGTTCTCTATCATTATTCTCTTTGCAGAGCAGCAAGTCAGAAACAATTGCTGTGTATTTAAAGCCAGGTCTGTTTTCCTCCACATATGGCACTTTGCATCAGTATTACATTTCATCTGCTCAGTGGCTCAGTGTCATGTGGTTGTGCTGCAGTACCCCATAGTCAGTTTTTGTTGAATTTGAGTTATTCTGTGTAGTATGATCAGAAAACTTGTCACTTTTTTCCATCTTTTTCTGATCATTTATTAATGTGATGAATAGCCCAGGGCCTAGTACAGATCCATGGGGAACTTTGCTGTCCACAGTTTCCACTAAGAAAACTAATTTTTTTCTCCTGTTTTTTATTTCCTACCTCTATTCAATTATTTATCCACATGAAGATTTCTGTTACTGAAAGGCAGCTTACTATCCTTAAGAGCCTTTGGGCTAGTCAAAGTTATTTGAAAATCCGTGTAGGCCTTATCCAAGTAGGCATCATCCCTGGCTGCACAGCACTGTCAAGGACCTCTGATGAATTATAGCCACTCTTGTCCCAATATGTCATGCCTCCACTGCTGTGCTCTCTAGTGCAATTTCCAACCAGCTATCCAGTGTTGCAGATTAGACTCAGTGGTTGGGTGGAAATGTACTGCAAAGGATTTCTGTCTGTATCAGGTACATTTAATTTCTGAATGGATGTAAAAAAAGATCTCCTCTTTGAGGTCCTTTGGGGGGTGAAGGAATGGTTTAAGGAATGGGGAATTCTGCCTCTCCTCATTGCACATCCTTCAGCCATCACAATGATCTTGGATAGAGACAGGAGCAGCCTTCTCTGGTGTTTCATCTCACCTCCACACCACGTGTGATTGTGGGGTTGTAAAACTGCACAAGAAACTCCTGGCACAAAGGCAATGTAAAGCCTGGTCAACATATTTTGAGGCTGCATTCACAGTATCAGATATGACTCTTTATTGACCAGTTAACATCTAATTAGTATAAAAACCAGGTTGACCACTAGACATCATGACAAACTTGACTCAGAAGAGTTAGTATTTGTAGTGTGTCTCACCCCTATGAATGGTAACTGCCAAAGAAACCCCCCAGATTATAGAAAATCTCTAGAAATATGCATTAAAAATAAGCAGTTGGATTCAGTGAAAAAGGAGGGAGTCACTGGAAGGACATTGGCTGGAGGATGCTTGCTTCATTGGCTAGCAGATGCTAACGCACTGTAATTTCACCTCTTAGCTTATTTGGTGCTATGTCCCACATACAGAAACCTTCTGGGACTGCATGTTACGCTTAACATCTGTGCACATCCTCAGCATGAAGGAAGGTCCCGGGGATGCTCCCACTTTGAAAAGGAGCAGTCCTGGCAGGAGGTGGGGTGCTTGCAGGATGGCGTGGGCGTGGGGATGCAGCAGTGAACCTGGGTGCCTGAGAGCATCCTCCTGCTGTGCCGGCACTGCACATACATCTCAGCTTCTCTCACGCACACGAGCCCCTAAGATTTCTCCCGACATGTTGCTGTGCAGGAGCTCCATCTAGTGCTGACATTTCTTATTCCGATTCCCCAAGGTGCCGGAATAAATACACTGATACGGAGGCAGCCAAGTCAGGAAGCTGAATTTGCCAGGGCCAGCCTGTTTTCCAGAATGCAAAGGGCTCCTGCATGACATATGGGAAGTGTGACAGAAGTGAATGTTCAGGGATCTTTTTGTGCTATGCTGGCATCGTTGAGATGCAAAGGGGAATTCTTTGTGCTGTTTATGCCACTGGGAGTTTGTTATTTGGGTGGATAGGCATATTAATAACATTGCAGAAAAATATAGTAGTTCTCAGTGATGCACACCAGTTACAGCTTGGAATTAACACCTTTAAAAATTTAGCAAAGGAGAAGGAAAGAAAGAAAGAGGAAAAACCCGAGATATTTCTTTCCTATTAAAAGTAATACATGCTGTCTGTATTGAAGATACCACCAAATGTAAAAGACAGAATATGTTGTGCAAAGGATGAAACACAGAAATAACCACTGAGAAAAGAGAAAGAAAGATTTACTGAACAGGACCAGTAATGCTTGTTGTCAGATTTGTCCCAGCAGGGTTGGATCCAACAGTGATTTCTCAGTGATTTCTTTGAAGTACAGAGTTAAGCTGTGACTCCCATTAGAGTTAAGCAGGAAGACAATTCTTTGGAGAAGGGAATGATTGCCTGTTCTAATGGACTCATGATTCCAAGTCATCCTAGCAAAAGAGAACAAATAATTACAGGCATTAGATAAATTGCAATTGGTGGATTTATTTCTATCCAAAGTGAATGGTTGATATCTGAGGTAGCCTGTATTTGGAAAATGCTTGTAACTGCTAATGTTCAGCAAATGATTGTGGGAAATATTTTCTCAGTTACAAATAAGTAGAAATGCTTTTAATGCCTTAAAAAGAAATCATGTTCTGATTACTAATATGTGAGAGCAGCTAGAATAAGAGTCATCAAATGAAAGAATATTTGATTTTTTTGACAATTTATTCTATGTTTGTCATATAAATATTTAATAGGCATATCCAAATAAAGCCAATAGTATTTTGGAAGCACGTCCCATTCTCATCTGCTTCTGTCAGTTTTTGAGGGATCCAGACACTCCTCTGTAGTTCATATCCTTTATATTAGCCCTGAACTTACCAGGAGTTGTTATATTCACGTTGTGGTTTTGCTAGATCTTAAAATGTTCTGCTGTGATTTGTTTACTTGCTGAACTTCAGGCAAGTCAGGCTAGTTCTTGTTGGTTGTCCACTGAGACCAGACCTCACTTTGAGTCCATTCATCTTAACTTTGAAATGTCTTCTACGTTCAGCGGGCTTTCTTTTTACCTTTGGAAAGTTTTGGGGTCTTCTGCCAAAATTTTCTGGCAGTTAGAGGTGGGCTCATAAAATATGTATCTCTCTTTTTTTGTTTGGGACAGAAAAGGAAAATGTAGACTAAATTCTGGTGGTTAGTGAAGAAGCAACAGTAGCCATATGTCTGCAACTTTCCAGATCTGTTTTACTTGTTCCTGAATATTCATTTGTATTTCTCATCTCAAAAAATGAAAAAAAAAAAAACCAACACCAAAACCCTCACCGCCCCAACAAAAACTGAAACCTTTGATAATAATATTTTGTGAAATCCCATATTCACAATCTCTCACGTTTCTCTGTCAGATTTGCTCATTTTATGCTACCTTCCCACTAGCCCTCCTGCACTATGAAATTTGCTATTTAACTTAACTGTGTTTTATCCATTTAACTGATTTTTTTTCATTCCAGGATGCCTATCCCAGATTTTGCAAACCAATCAAAATTCTTACTGCCACTTCTTGGCAATTCCAGTGTCATGAGAAAAGATATGTAACCTTCAAAGCCTCACTGAAGACTGTATATGACATAGCTTTTTCTCTAACAATGAAATGTGTCTTATGAGACTCAGAGCTAGAAGGCAAAATGGAATTTTAATTTTTATTTAAACAATTAAGTTTTGTTATTTTTTCCTCTGTGATGCAGTGACTTAATAGTTTTTCATATTTCACTGAAGTGCGTATGCTATGAGGAAACCAGGTCAACAAATCAGTGAGTCAGCTTTTGAAAGTTTCTGCTTTTATCATTATAATATTCTTACCTTCTCACCTGAAAAGAAATCTCTGATGGCAGCAACTACTGTAGAGGTTATTACTGTATTTTTGTGGAAGAAGTTTATTGATTTTAATGGAAGCAGAGCCCAATAGTTTTACTTATCAGTATTAACATTAAGTGGTACATAAAAACAAAGGTGATGATAGAATGGATTTCTGTCATAAAGTCTCTGATGCTGTGGCAGTTGTTAGGTAAGATACTTTGGCCCAGAGCAACAAAATTGCTCCTGAAGAATAAGCAACCATTAGAAAAAGAGATTGTTTCTTTTTTTTTTACTTCTTGCTCTTTCTAAAGCTCTCTTGTGAATACTAGATCTACAAATTTTATTTCATGCACAGTTCCTGGCAGATGATACGAACATATGTTTTCAGAAAGACTTCTAAGGAGGTACAGAAGTACAAACGTGTTGGAAAGGTCATGACTTTTAAGTTGCTTAAATTGTTTATGTTTCATTTTCATGTATTGAGTGTTTTATTTCTGTAGAGAACTAACAGAAATGCTCTCATTTATATTCAGGGAAGTTATTTCCCTTGAAAACAGCACTGAGTCACTGATCAAATTAGCTTTGTATAACTCAGTAACATATTTATGTAATACCATTCAGTAGCACAACTTGAAATTAAACTCAAAACTTTAAATTTGAGGTACTTAGAGGCTTCATTTGAAGAGAGCTGTTTCTTACTGCTGTTTTTCTGTGTTTAAATTTAAGTCCTTGGGCAAGCATGATGAAAGGTGTTATCCAGAAGAAACAGCAGAATACCTTAGCACAGGTTTCCCTAATATTCTCAAGTTGGGGAGCATCTCCCTCTTATCTCCATCTCATAGTGCCACAGAACTTAGAACAGCAGATTTAGCAGCTGAAAAGTGAGAGACTAGAAAGAAGGGAACATAGCTGTGTTAGGATATATAACATTTCTGAGAGACCTACCTGTTTTGCTAATGTTAGGTACTCACCAGCAGAGCACAGTGAGACCAGAGCATGCCTCTTCCATCCCTGCCAGTGTCCTTCCAGCTCTGTGCTCTTCTTGCTCACTGCCTCTCAGAGTTCACTGCTCACCTCTGCACAGTGGCCTGACTTCAAAAGGAAAGGTGCAACTTTTGGTGGGTCCCAGCCTGCCAGCTGCTGGTTCATGCCCCTCTTGCACTTCCAGCTGCATGATGTCCTTCCCAGGTGTCCTGGCTGTAGAGAGGGCTCAGCGCTCAGCACTGTTTGCATGTGACCAGGTTGCTGTTCCGTACCACACACATCATCACTGTGACATGGTTTCAGGGGGAACACAAGGTGAATGCATCCCTGGAAGTGTGTCATTTTGTCTCACTCTTCACTGGGGGAGATTGTTGGGATCAGCCCTGTGGACCCTGTCCTCTGTTGCCACTGCTTGTCCCCTTCCCAGTTCCTCCAAGACATGGCTTGGAGACGTAGCTCTGAAAAAGAGGCAGCCTTGGCTCCAAGAGAACAGGAAGCATCTGCAGGGAGCAGAGGGGTGGAGGCGAGCCTGCTCCCAGCCAAGCTGAGCTGGAAGGAGCTGAGTGGAACCAGGTGGAGCAGGGTGGGACAGTTTGAAGTGGCCATGCCACATGGAATTGAACCAGTGGAGCACAGCGATCTGGAAAAAAAACCAGGCATCACAGCACAGACTATCCAGCGTTTGGGGGTTTTGTCCATCATTATTTTCATTGTCTTAGGCTTGAGAACAGGATTGTTGACTTACAGGAAGTACCCACCATCTTTTCTTCATCTGGAGAAACCATGTGACACTGGGCATGGGAACAGCCACCATCCTGACTTTGTCCTGGTGGCCACACAGAGCTAAGCTGTGAGGTGAT
Source organism: Drymodes brunneopygia (assembly GCA_013400955.1). NCBI lineage: Eukaryota > Metazoa > Chordata > Aves > Passeriformes > Petroicidae > Drymodes > Drymodes brunneopygia. Next base: position 117,432 of record VZTZ01002415.1, on the reverse strand, counting down.
GAACAACTTCTCTGTAAAGCACCTTCTCTTTTTGTATACTTTATTATTAATATTGCTGCTATTACTGTGCTTTTCTTATTCCATTGCTGCTTGCTTTCAATAAATTATTACCTCAACCTGTAGTCTCTGCCTTTGTCCCTCTTTTGCCAGAAAGGCAGGGGGAAGAGGAGTGGCTTATTTAGAGCTTCATTTTTAGCTGGTGTTAAATCACCACACCAGGATATTATGTGGAAGCTGTCCCATGGGTATTACATGCACACACAAACATGAATGAAGTCTTGTGAATGCATGAAGCATCACTCTTCATTCAGCAGCACATTTAGGAGGCAAATGATGGGAGTTGCTGTTGGTTAACCTCTGCCACTGGCAGGCCCCTCTGGAGTAATTAGAGGGTCTTGTAGATGCCATGTGGGAGCTTGGTATCACTTACTATCCCTTGATTCCCCCTCTGCCTTTCATGAATGGCTGGCAAATGGTCTGATGTACCTCCAGGGGTGCTCAGCTTGCACCGTCCTGCCATGGGGCTCAGCAGCACAGCAGCCAGGCACACCCTGGTTCTTGCACCGGGCTCTCAGCTGCTTTTTGCCCTGTCCCTGTCTCAGCAGCTGGATATGGGCTGCAGTGCCACTGGGACACGGTGGGGAGTTTCAGAGGTCGATACAGATGATGCAGGGAGGGAAAGGTGTGTAAATGCCTGAAGACAGCACAGCAGAAGAGTGAGAACAGCTTGTGCAGGTAACAGAGAATGCTGCTTCCAGGAGTAAAACATACTGACTCTGCCAAGCCTGGAGGATTGGGTGCAGTTAATAACAGTGTGACAGCTCGTTGGATGGAGGATCCTGCACCCACTGAGGGGAGCATGACCTCAAGGAAATGCCAACAGGGAGAAGCAGTCTTGCCTCAGACATGCAAGGTTTGCATGGGCAGGATTTGTAAGCAATGAAGGATTTCATGACAGTGGACTCCTGAAGTGTATAAAAGCTCTAGCCAAAACCCAGTTTGTTGCCAGGGAGGTACATGTAAGCAAGGGGTTTTATGAACTGATAGCTGGAGTCTCTTGTCTCTGGTGCACTAAAGAAATTCTGGACAGACCTCTTAAGCACAGACCTTGTGGGTCTGTGGGTGTGAGAGTGTGAGTGAATGAAAACTATTGAGACAATGCCTGGGAATGTGTAAAATCAACCTGCATGGAGGTTGGGTGGGGTGAATCTGTCTTGAGTTTTTGCAAGCCCTTCTCCATTAATTTCTTGTTGAAGAAGGTGATGTTGTATCCCTCCATGCTCAGTCTGCCTAAGGTTACCTGTGTCTTCTTTTCGTTGCCCCTGCTCCTTCATAACCGGGACATAGTGCAGGATTTCCCTTACAACATGCAACCAGGACTGCGCCAGGGAGCCCCAGGACTCTAACCATGATGTAGTGTAATGACCTTCAGGAGATTTAAGAGGACAAATATCATGATTTACGAATCAAAACATTGACCCATTTTAGGCTGAATTTGTGGGATTCTGAGTTTTCCATAGCCTCCCGACCATGAGTGAGCTGCATCCCCTTTCCAATTACTACATCAGTGAGCAGCATAAACCAGCAAGAACTAATAAGAAAATGTAACACTTTTAGCTGGGACCCGTGGGAACAAAGTGTAATGATTTGCTGTGCCTTTCACAGCGTATTCTGTGCCTGTGCTGCCAGGGAGAAACGTACAGATCCTTAAATAAAAGTAAATAATAGATAATGTCTCAGATGATAGCCCTAAAAATAGATGTCTGTCCTGGTTTATGACTTGAAATGTAATTTCTTGCACTTTACTCACAGCACCTAATTGCTGTGTAGCCAGGCTTATGCTCCACACCCAGCTAGTCTCAAAGTCACTTATTTCCGTGGTTTACTTTTGGATAACTATCTATTCCTGTAATGCAGTCTGCAGTGGAATTTTTGACATTTTCCAGTACTGTTCAGTGAGAATCTCATTTTTGTTCCTATATATGCATGAAATGTTGGGGGAGCAAATTACATTTCTCACTGTGATTGACTCCTGTGGAGTTATTTGTCTAGGTACCAGCTTGAGGCTCTAAATATTTGTTGGAAGCAAATTCCATTTAGACTTGCAATTTGTGAACCTAATTTCGTTGCAACTTTAGAAAAAATTACTCATTTGAAATTAATATACACAGTCTGCACAGTCATAAATGTTACTACTCAATAAGAATGTAACATTGGCAGAAAGAATTATAACTATTTTCTTCTTTTTATAGCTTACATTAATTTTTTTAAATTTGTTTTCTGGTTATTAAGGCTGTGGAGATTGCACTCAAGTCTTTCCTTCAGAGACTATTCTAAAGTATTTAATTGCTTTTTGTTTTTAAGGTGAGATTCTCACTAATTCCTCTGACTGCAACAGATAGGGCATGAAATAGAACACCAGATAACTGCAGGATTTCTGACAAAGGTCACAACAGTTAAATGCACCTGTTATTAAGAAAACTCCGTATGCAAAGCTAGGATGCATAATGAAAACTGAGAAGCTTTATTCTGCTTTAGCCAAAACAGATTACAAGCAGGGCATGAGGAAGGGCTGAGGAAACTACAAGCCTGTTAGTCTAAAATTAGTACCTGGAAAAATTGCAGAGAGGATCACACTGTGTGCTACAGAAAAGCATGTAAAATCATCAGTTTTTTGCTGGCAGCTCATTCACTGCAAGCTGACAGCTCATATACACCTGATCCCAGTATTTTATTTCCAGTCAGTGTCAAACTAAGTACTGAACACAAAACCTGGTTTTGCCTTTTTTATGAAATTGTGTTGTTCCAGTCCAACAAATTAGGATTTGTTGTAATTGATGAAAGGGTAGTGGTATATTTCTAGGATTCAGTAACTTAACTAACAGAGGAGTGAGATTAGAAACAACTGTGTGGTTGTTCTTTTTTTTTTTTAATTAAAAACTTGAGGATATTGGCAATCGGGGACATTGGAGCTGCTCTGCCCCAATATTGCAACAAGGTTACTCTTGATGTGGTTTGGTTTTGACCAGTCTTGGCTTCCGTGTTAAGAGGAAAGGCCCTCCATCAGCAAGGTTGGATGGAGCTGCAGTGTTGGGGCACGTCTTGTGACTTTGTGTGCACTGACCAAGGTTACACAAAGCAGACTGAGAGAGGGTTGCACTGGCCTCTGTTGTTCCTGTTTCTTTCTCATCTGGATAATAGGTACTTTAATTACTCTCAGCCAAATCAACCAAATGTATCTCACTGTTGGAAAAAGCTACTTGTTAAATTTTGATTTTGATTTTGGCTTTGAATTTATATTTTTGTCTTTCAAAACACCAGTTCTGTTCTTTCAAAGAAATTGTAATTTTTCTGAAAAGTTAGCTTGGCTTACTAAGTTTAAACTGTATAAAAATTTTGAATTCTTTTATCTCTTAGGGACTACTTCTTCAGTGTATTCCTAATTTTCCTTTGTCTTGAAGGTATTAGAAGTCAGTGTGTAGTGGTATTAATTTTGGTGCTATTAAAACCTTCAAACCTTGAAGTCTTACTGTGCCAAATCCAAAATTAATGACATTTTTCCTAAACTTTTGTGGTCTGGGATTCTATAAATTACAATTCTTATCCTCCAGAGAAAAATGTATCTTGTGCCATGTCAGTGGAACTCAATAATAAGGTAAGCAAAGATGAATTGGTTCCTGCCAAGACGTGTAATTAGGAGTTGAGAATTTTCTTCTGTATAGAGAAGAAAATTATTTTCTGTAATTTAAAGGCAATTTTGTGCTTTTGTCTGATTGCTATTATTTGATTTATTCTTGACATCACCATGATCCTAATTTAAAATCTGAACACTGATTCTACACCAGTGTAAGACAGAACTTTTGTGCATCTCAAAACAAGTAATCCTGCATTTGTGGTCAGTTGTCTTCACAGCCACTCCATAAAGCCATCTATCATAAATACCAGCATGAGGAAAGCTAAGCATCTTCCTTCTATTAGGCAATAGGTGAAGGTAAGAGGAAGTGTAAATGTATGCCATAAATCATGAAAATACACACCAGAAGAAGCGGCTGGGCAGTAGCACAGCCACCGGGATGAGCAGGCAGAGCTGGCAGCCAGGCTGGACCTGAGAGCCCAGTGGTGAAAGCAACAACCCAGGGAAAACTGAACATCCTGTCTGGGTTTTCTAGGCAGCACTGCACATGCAGGAGTGCAGGATATCCGCAACAAAAGTACAGCTCACTTGCCATCTCACCAAAGTAGGGAAAATGTGGTCTCAATTGCCATCAGAGGTAGAGCATGAAGAATAGATCCTTGCTGTAGAGCACCCAGCTGGGAAGGGAGAGATTTCTTGTTCCCAAGACAGTTTTCTGTTAGTCCATGATTGTCTAATCTAAAACACAGAAATAGATCTGTAACACCTGACAGAGGCCCAAGTTTCAAATATAAAATCTGGATTTTTGCCTTAGGTACCTACATGAGCTAAATGTTTTTGATAGAGAGGAGCTCTTTAGTCAAAGCAGATCAAAACATGGAAAGCGGCAATGGTAAGAAAGTGAAGATAATTAAGTGTGGGCTGGGAGCAAGAAGAGAGCAGTAGATTCTTTGCTCTTGAGTCCAAGGGCTTTCAAGAGCGGTGTTATGTAGGAAATCAGATTAGGTGAGGGATGATGAGAAAGTCTCCCCTGTCTCTAAAACAGCCTAGCCTTAAAGCAAGTTTGTAAGTCAGCTGAATTTAGTGGAGCTATTACAGCTGTAAATGTATCTAGGACTCACTTCCCAGTAATGTACGGAAAATAATTTAGTATACTCTTGTAACAAGAAGGATGTTTTCTTTTTCAAAAGTTGCCTTCTCTGCACACCCTTTTGCTTTCTTTCCCCTTGAGAAATAAGGCATCCTATTCCAGCAAGCAGTGCTTGCATTTCCCACGGGTCCTTTGCCATACCCAGCTTTGCACAAAGTAACTGCAAATTGTTGTAAGGATGACAGAAATAGCTGTGCCTGCATCCAGTTAACTCAGAAATGAGTCACTGAATTGTACGGAAAAGTGGAGCAAAATGCTGTGCCTGGAGAGAATATCCCACTGTGCCCTGTGTGGGTCTGTGTGTGGGATTTTTTTGCCCAGGTAAAGGATAAAGTAGTGCTATTCCCAAGGGAAGTCTCTGACTCACCTCTATTCCATGCCTGGGAAGGAGTTGTAAGAGAAGCTGACAGGTAAATCGGGGAAATAGATTACAGCTATGGATTCCTCTGAAGAACATCTTTTCTTTTAACCCATTTGCTGGGAGTAGGTACCACTCACCTACCAAAATCACAGAATTTTGGCAGGCTATATATCTCAGTGCTGCTGTATAGTTGGCTATTGCTAGTAGCGGAGATCAAGAAAAAACTCGTGGAAAGAGCTGAACTGACATTGATCTATTCAGGTTTTCCATCTTACAAGAGCAAAAGAAGGGGAATAGAAAGCATTGGAAAATCTGGTTTTAAAGCTCTCCAAACAAGTTCCTTCTGTCATAAATCCTGGAACTGGTATCCAGTGTTGTGTCACTAAGAATTGTAAGGAAGCTGCAAGGAAAACAAAACCATAGGAAATAGCAAAACCCACTCCACTGAGTGATGATGAAGAACCTGCCATGGAAAACCATAAAGTTTTGTACTTGGGTCTCAAACCTTGAAAAAGAGACTGGAAATATCCTACAAGTCAAATTTTAAAGCCTTCCTCTGGAAGACATAATGGGTTTATGATACCTAGGGCTCAATATTAACCTAAATCACTTTTAAACTTGATTATGAAATATGTGTGTAAATAACTGTCATATCCCAGTCATGATGTGGTTGTCTGTTTTTTCCGTATATTAGTGGTCAGAACTGAAGGTTCATCTGGTTGATGGAGAGAGCAAAAGAGGCGAAAGCTTCTTTCACTTTGGGGCTCTCAGTTGTGAATATATAGCTGCTTTTTTTTTTTTTTTCCTCTTTTTGGCATGTAAAAGTCAATGCACTATTTGAAAATGCTCATGGATGTTAAAAATTGAACAGTTCTTATCAAGGGAATCTTTCACCATTTTATTAGCTCAGGTAGAAAATTGATTTCCCCTGAGTGATACAAAAACAGATAAAGCTGAAAACCTGACTAGAAGATAAATATCTGTCAAGTATAAAAATCTTCCAATGCAAGATAAATCTGAGTTAAACAAAATTTGACATGATGGACAGAACAACCAGGACCAGTGAGGTTTAACCCATAGAGAATAATGGAAATAGCTTTTACATTTTATTTCAAATATATAGTAACCAAAAAAATCGAGTGCTTTCTTGGGATTTGGAATGGATACGTGCAAAACAATGGAAGTAAGCATTTGTGTTGCTTGGTTCATTGCAGGCATTGTGTCCCTGATCTCGCTGGCTGTGCTGTCCTACGAGCGCTACAGCACGCTGACACTGTGCCACAAGCGCAGCGATGATTACCGCAAGGCTCTGCTGGCGGTCGGGGGCTCTTGGATTTATTCCCTGCTCTGGACCGTGCCGCCCCTGCTCGGCTGGAGCAGCTATGGGGTAGAAGGTGCAGGCACAAGCTGTTCAGTACGCTGGTCCTCAGAGTCAGCAGAGTCTACGTCCTACATCATCTGTCTCTTCATCTTCTGCTTGGTGGTCCCCGTGGTGGTGATGATGTACTGCTACGGGCGCCTCCTGTACGCGGTGAAACAGGTAAGCTGCTGCCTGCTCTCACAGTGCACGCTGCTCTGAGGCAGGTGCTGCATCTCTTTTATCAAATTTGGAGGTATCGATGGTAGAGAGCAAATCAGCAAGCCAAAATGAAGTTGAAAAGACTCAAGGAAGGAACATGAGGTCTTCACCTGTCTTTTTAATTCTCCTGAAGCTCCAGTCAAAACAAACAGAAAACAACATGTAGATACTTTTTTTGTAGTTGGTAATACTGTGTTCTGAGAAAATCAGCATGTCAGAGTGATGTTTGCATTTGTAATGAAGCAAAACCATGCTTTGGTTTTGTAAACACTTATTTACAAAACCTCTTTGTAAATAAGACATCCATGCAAATACTTCTTCCTGGTTTTGGAGTATAACATTTAATAATTTCTGCTTCTTAATCTCTGGAATCTTAACTTTACAGTAATGCAATTCTACTGTGATTTATTGAGTCATCCCAAAGATCAGCTTCTCCTTGTAAATCTAGGCCATGCTTAAATTTTCCTTTTAACTACAGCCACCATAACCTCTACTACTACTCCTCCTCCTATTACAATGATACTTCTCTCAGTGGTTTAAGGAGCACTGCAGATATTCCAAAATGAAACAAAAGACCCTGAAAAGGGCGTGGTATTGTGAAGTTTGAATACTCTTGGGACAGTAATGAAATGGTTTAATGATGAATAATGAGGGAGGAATTAATGTACAGGTATTCTCTAAAATGCAATTCTTTGAAATGTTCAGATGAGTTAACTAAGGGTTAAAAAGGGGAAAAAACAGTAAATCCCTGAATTGAGGCTTTCCTTCAGAATTAAAGTGAATGTAGTTTGCTTTGATTAGTCATAAGGAATTAAGTTTAATTGTTTTACACAATTTGTCAAAGCTTTGAGACAACTTAAAGCCCAAATGGGAAATCTCCTCTATGAGTACTGAGTGGGCCAGTAAAATCCCTCTGATGAATCACACATTAGTACTCTTCTTAAAAGTTGTGCAATATTAATATGGAAAAAAAGTCCTGTGGTTGTAAACCATTCAAGCGAAGTATCACTCCGTATCTGATCTCTGGACAGCAGTTTCTTTTGCCATCACCTCAAAGTAAGAGGCAGGCCCTTGGAATATGTGCTGCTAAAAACATGTAGAAGATACATGTTTCTTAAAATTTTGGCTTCTCTTTCCTTCAGCCCTCACTGCCCTTCCTGATAAGAGTCATCATTCACAATATACAAATACTTATATGGATGAAGCTTCTGTAGCACATACTTCAGCCTCTAGTGCTAAATGTAGACTCTTGTTATTCTATTCACTTTTTTTTTTTTTAATTCAGTTATATCAGAAGTATTCATAATCTCCCTGACCCTGCCTGGTCTAAAGAAGTTGTGGCAAACATACTGAGGGAATTTAGTATCATAGAAATAGTATGTGCACTCTATAGCTATTTTGTATTGGTCATGAAGACTGAGTAGACTGGGTTGAAGATTGGGTTGATTGATTAATCAACTGTCCAGAGGGAAAAAAAAAGAGGGAAGTAATAGCATTTTCCACGACCCTCTCTACAATGATCTGCAAGCCTGTGGGGTGCTGAGGTTAGAGGATCCTGAGAAATGATGTAAATGGTGGAAGCGAAAGAGAATTGAACCCAATCTTGCATAACCTGTTAGAGGGACAGGTCTTAGTGAACTAATACTTGTTAAATACAAAAGACGTCCAGTGTTCTTATCTTTAAAGTTGTTATGACTAGGGGTCCTAAGAGCTGCCTGAGTACTTGTGAAGTCTTGAATAGCTAAACCCTGATTTTTTTACACAAAATATCTAATGCTTTCATGGTGTTTGTAAAAGATTTCCTCAATAAGTTATATTTCACCAAAAAAATCTCAATCAGAAAACTCATCAGTCTTCAGCTTTCTGTGATGGACCAGAAACTGTTTTCAGTACCATAGTCCAAAAGCCTTTCATTTCATAAAGTTTCTGTGACATATATATAAATTTCTAATGAATATATCATGACACAGTCACTGAAGTCCAGGCTTCTTTCCTTTTGGTCTGAAGTCCTTTAACTGTTCTGAAACAAATGGGATAATTCATGAAATGCTAAAGTATGTCATGTTTCAAACTAGAAGAAGAGATGAGCAGTATGCAAATGAAAATATAGCAGATCTTATATAAAAGCACAAAGAGTAGGTAGGATAATTTAAAAAAGGTTAAGAGAGGTTACTACATTCATTGTAATGCTGTAACTTTCTGGTGTGGGCAAAAAAAATTAATTATCCTTCAGTTTTGTGGCCCTGTAGGTTAAAGTCCTTCTGTGACCTTCTGTGTTGTGTATTTGAAGTAATATGGGAGCATGGTAAAGATAGTAAATCCATTATTCCAGCTTCAGCTCCTTGCTACATCTTCTAACTGCATTTCATAATTTTTCCAGATCTATAGAAGTTTTTTTGTTAGAGCATTGTAACAATAATGGTATTGCACCCTGAAATCAAGAGTGAGGGAGTTAGGCCATTATTAATAGTGCAGTGTAAATTTATTGAGGTGGAAGAAATATCTTAAGAGATTTGGGATAGTTAGTGCAAGAATTGGCATGGTGCCTTCATTTTTTCTTTGCAGGGACAGTGATTATAGGCCTGCCTTTCTCTTTTGCTTCTCTAAATTTAGTCAGGTGCTGTAGCATTGTGTCACTTGAAGCATTAATAGATCCCATGAAGTCATCTGTAATCTGTGTAATGGTAAGAAGCTCAAGGATTTCAGTAATACAGGTTTTATGAAAGATCATCTTTTGAAGGAATTAGAAGTCCATGACATTCTTGTATGAAAAATGTTAATAGAAAATGCCATTAAGCAGCATTAAAACACAGTTCCACCATTATCTCAGAGCTCTTGCCTTTTATTAAGCTTGAAGACCCTTAGGAATTACTTTTTTTTTAAAGTAATTGGGGTTTTTTTCCGGGTTGGCTTTATCTGGATGGTTGAGTCTGATCAAACAGACAAAGTTTTTTCCCTCAGAAAATTTATACACATGTATTTTATTCATGCACATTCTACGGCACAAGGGAAGGAAATTGAGGATGATTTATTTTTCCTTGTACAGACACATTATTTTTTTTTCCAGTTTTTGGCTTATGATGGTTCTCTGTGACTCTACTGTTGCATTCCCTCTGGAAAAATGTTCTTTGTGAAGTCAGTGTCAGTTGTTTACACTTTGAAAAGTGGGCTCCCAAATGTGGAATTACAGAGATTAGCATTGTGATCAGTGTAGCACAAAAGACACAACGTGATTAAAATCCTCCACTAGGGGCCCAGAGAACTCGTGTGAACCAGCCTAATGAAAATTAGCAAAACTTTTAAAGGAGATCTCTTCAGACTGCATTATCTCCTACTTACATGCAAAAATCCTGCCCAAGGACAAGAAGAGTCCCAGAAGGTTATTTAAAGAAAAGTTTTCAGTTTGGTTTTACAAAAGACACTCATGTCATTGTCAGTCTTCTTTCACTGAAAGCTGAGCCTGAACAAAGCTTAGCAATTCTTTGTGAAATGTAGCTAGGACATGGAAAACAATAAAAAGGACTGTAAGTAGAGCACAAAGATTTAAACATGCAGTTCTTACTCTGCAAGAGACTGTATGTTGAAGTGGGCAAAGGGCCAATGTTTTATGGGTTTCTGGAGTAGATGGACTTACAACATGACCTGATAGTGTTATGTTCTTGAGTTGGTTTTTTATCCTGTCGTTGTACCAATTCAACTTTGAGTTTGTCTTTGAAAAACAAAAAAGAAAGGAAAAAGAATAAAATATCCTGGGAAAATTTTAAGGCTATATGAGACAGAAGTTGGCCTTACCAGTAGGTCTTGTCCTCCACCCTGTGATGCACCTGTTCTTGCTTAATTCCTCAAAAACTTCTAGTTTTAACTAGTGACCAAAATGTGAATCCAGGTACTGGAATTACCCAATTATATCCCTTTGCAACAACTCTTTTTGTTTCTTTGGAAAAATGCCACATGATTTCTGACTTCCAGATACCACAAGGAGAATCAGATCACCTTTTTCTATCCCATGTTCTGACCTTTATGAGTTTTATCATCTTGTTGGGGTACTGAGAAAGTCAAAGTTACACGGTAGAGGACTGTCTGGTCCTCTTTCTTACTCCTCTTCCAGACTTCAAGGTACTAAATTTAGTGGAGGAAAAGTTCTCCCGTCTCTTATGTAGAAGTAATGCCCCAGAGTGAAGTTATCAGTCAATTATAAACTCAAGGAAACTAATTTTTAATTCTGTATGGTGAGATTTTGACTCTAGGTTTTTTTTTAAAGATTTGGGTATAAACAAGAGTGGTGGTTTTGAAATCTCCTGTGCCCACAAAGGAAGTCTAAGAGAAAAAGGAAAGAAGAGAGGTACATTTTTAAAATTTATGATTCTTTAATCTTGTTTTGTATCTGTACTATTTGGAGCAGTTAAATAATGTCTGTAAAAGCATTTATTGTATCATTATTCATTAAAGTAGTCAGGAAAGGACAACAAAGTAGAAGGACCATGCCTGTGAATGCTTCCAGTTTTCCATCTCTTTTTGGAAATGATCATTTGGAGAAAGAAAGCACTTTAGGGCAGAATGCTTAGTGATTTAAACTGAAAAAAAAAAATTCACATAATACAAAGAGTAAGATAGGAACATAATTATTGTTCCATCATTCCTTCATGTCCTTCATATGCCTATTTATAGAGAAACTTGATTTTCTGAAACTTCATCTTTGATGGCATTGAACTTACGATTTATGTTGAGAAAACTCATAAAGAAATTATGCACCATTAAATCTTAACTTCTTAGAACCCTAAATAACACCAGGTTTGTAGTTATAGAAGCAAAGTTCAGCATTTTTCTAGTTGTTTAATTAAACAGGTAAGTCCTAAGAAAAGTAATTCAGGTGAAGATGATGTAGAACTGGTTGTATGGTTCCTGTAGATCATCCCTTTCAAATGTGGTTAAGTACATTTGGAATTTGACTTAATTTCAAATGTGTTTGACTCTTGCTGCATCTAAGCCTAAACAGTCAGCTATACCCATTAGACAGCCATATCTTATTTTTTACTGTATGTTCATAAATTTTATTTCTTCCCTTTAGATCTTCCTATATCCTTTCCCTCCTAGTTTCTGGTGGCATAGAAGAAGAATGAGAAATAGTTTTGCCTTTAATTGTTAAACCTTGCCATAAATATATAATAATTACAGCTCATTCAAAGCAAAAAGAGATTTAGTTTGCAAATGAATTAAGAGATGTTTTCTGTCACATCGTCATGAAGACAAGGGAACTTATTAAAATATAAGTCTCAGGTTGAGAGAATTGGAATAAACTTACAAAATGTAAAGAAAGGAGTCGGCTGGATTATCAACTGCTATAAAGTAATACATCCTATCATAAAAAATATTTCCAAATTTTCTGTCAGCATTCAACAAGCACCTAGCTGTAAATATTCAACATCTGCTTACTGGGCAGTTGTTTGACCTTTGCCAAATTCTTCCTGTGCAAGCCACTACACAGCCAGAACACAAAGCTGGCAATGGACCACTTTCTGGATCCTGTGATAACAGGAACATTTTGTGATAACAGACACTCAGGCCATGTTTTTTCGTTGTTTGATTCTATGGTATTTGCTATAAGAGTGGGCTTTAAATTATGAGATCAGTTAACATTCCTGAGTAATGCTGTATTTTTTTCAGAATTTCTAGATCATATCTCCAGTAGAAAAGCTGACTGCTTTTTGTTGTTTCAAAGCAGAGGAGCACTGAAAGACATTAGACTGCATATAGTATGTGTCTGTGATCAGTGATCACTTCCTTGAAGTTCTGATTATTTTCAAGTCTTCTTGGCTTCGAACATGATAATTATCAGAATTCTGTAGTTCAGGTGATATTTGGAATAAAAATGCCATGGAATACTTTGAAAAAAAAAGGACAAAAAGTCATATCTCACTATTTCTTAGTAAGTTATTAAATTCTGTTGAATATGTAATTTATTTAGACTCAGATTGCAATCTGTAGATGGTATTACATACATAAGAAATCCTTGCATATCAACTCTTTCTGCTTAGAAATTTTCTGACAATTTCTCTAACCACTTTCATCTTTACAGTCTGAGTCCCATTGCTTCTTTTCTCCTACCATTCTCTGCATAGATCTCCTCCTTCCTTCTTTCAGTGAAGAGATTTCCATACATTTTTTCCTTTGATGGTTTGAAGATGATGTGAATATACACTGATTTTCCAAGGCTTTGCTATGGTAATACTACTGTTCCTATTGTACTGAAGGAAAGCACGTGGTTTTGAGAAATTACCTGTGAGAATTCAAGGCATTTAAAGAATACATCCAGCCTAATATTTTTTCTCAATGTTCCCTCTGTACTCAGTAGAGAAAGAAAATCACGTCAAGGAGATTATTCTCAAAACTAGCAACTTTTATCAGCTGCTGGTGCATAAGATGAATAGCATTAAAAGAATCAGATTATATTATAACAAAACAAGAAAATAGTTGGACCTTGAAAAGAGGATGTGGTGTATCAGTAATTATTATTTTCTTAATGGCACCTGTTTTTAATTACTTTCAAAAAAATGCAATGATAGTTAAATTACTATGCCATTATATCACTGTTATTTAGTGCCAGGTCACAAACATAGCATAACTTCTCAAGCAAAATCTGTAGCATTCTGACACTAACTTGTGACATTCATACTTTTATAAACAGCAATTTTCAGATGCCAGTATTTCATGTTTCAGACAGTTCTATCCTTACATTTTTGTCCAAGAATATTTCAGTGGAGCAAGTGCTGATTATTCCTGTTAGCTGATTTTTTAAAAATTTAATTTTAATGGGAAACCTGTTTGAATAAAAAGTTGCGTTCATTAGCTAGGAGGAAGATTTACTAGTATGCTTAATTTTTAAAGAGCTTGCTTAGTCTTGTACTCTTTCATAACTATTAGGGTTTTCCCAGGAGTTGAAGTGATTATTAGTTAGTTTTCACGAAAACACTGTAAATAGAGTATTGATTTTTGGGGTTTTCTGCTTTCAACTGCAAAAATATTTCATTTTAGTGCACTACATTTATACCAGCTTTTATTAAGGGATTCTATCTCAAGGGAATAAAATCCAGTGTTTTCTGTAACAGTGGAGAAAAATGTCAAATCCTGAGAAATAAAGGAGAATGCTCACTTCTTTTTTCATGTATTGCTGCAAGGCTTTTAAGTTCACCATCTCAGCTTTTAGGAGAGTAAAGGTATGGTGAGTCAATCCAACATAAAACACCTTCTAAAGTCTTTCAGGACTTCAACAGCTGTGCTTGCACGGACACATCTAGCTCATGTGTGACAGGTGTACTCACTCAGGGTTGTTCTCAGTATTTCTGATTAAAAAGTGCCGACTGTATCTTGAAGCATGTCATCAGATTCATCTTTGAGGTCTGATCATACTGGAAGGGAAACAGACATGAGAAAAGATTATGATCTTCTTTCCCCTGTGCTTGCAGAAATATAAATCATTAGTTAATTGTCTGCATTTTGCAGAGAAGCAGTGATAAAACTTTAGAGTAAATCAGGCACTGTACAAATTCATTGTAAATCAAATTAATGGCTGGTCAGAAAATAGGAATTCATTGACTTTGCCACTTTTCATACTTTAGATAAACTAGGGAGAAAATAAGTCTGTCATAATCTTTAATAACAAGCTAATAGAAATTTAAGACCTGATGCATTAATCTCTGGATGCATTATGTCCATAAAAAATACCCTGTGGTTTCATGAGTCTTTCAGTTTACAGCAAATGGTGTACATCAATACCAAGCACTCATAACATCTCAGTTCAGGGTATGATTTAGTCAAGATTTTTCCTGATAAGAAAAAGCATAAGATTTTTTTGTTGTTGTTGTTTGCTCACCACTTATAAAACTGGAACGGTTAAATGTACGGAAGAGTGTTTTGCAGGGTGAAACATGCAGGGGTTTGTACTTACATTTCAGCATGGTAGAACTTAGCTACACTTACTTACTCTTCTGTAGTTTAGCTCCACTTCAGAGACTAACTTGTGACCTTAGGCAAACTCCCTGACAGAAGACTTGGGGGAAAATTAATTGTCCTACATGTAGCAGCAATGTGGCACTGCCCTCTAGAGAAACACTTCTGAAGGTCTATCTGCAAAAGGATGCTGCTGTGTGATGAAAAGAAGAAATGTGCAAAGCCCAAAGGCTTCCCTCCCTGGTGATCACCATGCACTTGACAAGACATTAACTGTGCCATTGTGTGAGAGGCCAGTCCCCAGCCAGTGCTGCCCAGGAGGGAAGTCAAAGCAGAGGGCCTTGGTGCAAAGCATGTAAACCATAATGTATATAGCAAAGCCTTCAGTCACAGTCCTAGAATCATGGAAGGGATTGGGCTGGAAGAGACACTAAACACCATCTAGTTCCAACACCCTTGCCATGGGCAGGAACATCTTCCACTAGAACACGTTGCTCAATGCCCCATCCAATGTGTCTTTGAATAGTTCCAGGACACAGCTTCTCTTGGCAACCTGCTCCAATGCCTCACCACTCTCACAGTAAAGAATTTTTCCTAATATCCAATCTAAACCTGCCCTCTTTCAGTTTGGAGCCATTCCCCTTGTTCTATCACTATGTGGCCATGTAAAAAGTTCCCCTCAAGCTTTCTTGTTAAGTCACCTCTAGTTACTGGAAGGTGCTATAAGATCTCTGCACCTTAATGGAGAGCAGCTTCCAGCAGAGAGAGACCCATCCTTGTGAACTATGTAGAGCAGAGGTTTCTGAGGCTTTTTAAAATTAAGTACTAACATACAGCTTTTCAAAACTTCTGCTCCTGCTGGAAGAAAAGAGACACTGTTCAGGCACTTCCCAGTTTGCACCTGACACTTGCTTTATGGGGAGCCTCCTTTACTGAAGGAGCGCTTGTCCAAACCTTCCCAGGAGAAATTATACCCATCTATAACATCATGTAGACATTTTTACATTTCTTCTTATTAGGCAGATGTTTCATTTGAATTTCACTTCATTAGTAATGCAGTTGTTAGATGAAGTCTTCAGCTCCTTAGTTATAGAGATCTTCATATTAAAAAGCTCAGGAATCCTTATGCAGTAAATGAATATCCCTGGGCACAGGTAAAGGATAGGAAAGAAAAAGATAAGGTCTTAAGTAGCCGATGTTTCCTTCAGAGAAGTATACATAAGGTGTATTACTCTACTTCTCAAGTTATTTATAATCTGTTAATTCTCCAATTTTTCTATTTCATACAGCTTTCATTGTAAGTTAACCACTGTCCCCTTTGCAGTCTTAATTCATTCTTCCTTTGTTTTTTCAAGGTATAAAACTAAAAAGAATGAGCAGTCACTCTTAATTTATAATGTTTAAGATCCTGAGACTTCACTTCCCAGTTCATTAAGGATCTTTTTTTCCCATGGTTCTTCTTTTAAACTGTCTACATCAAATGCATCTTAAAACAACAGAGACAACGATCTCTGGCTTGGGTTGGAATCACCTGGGCTTACAATGAATGGGTGTTTATTTGAATTTTAGTAGTACAACTGACATCTGTTAAGTAGCTAAATTAATCACAGATGAGTATGTGCTAGGGTTGCCTTAGGGTATATTCCAGACCTTCTCCTGTACTTAAGAGTGGTAATCTGAATTTAAATGGGAGCCCTGTCAACCAAACAGCTTCTCAGGTAATGAAAAGCATATAAGGTGTTTCCTAAGGGGATCTCAGCAATATTTGTTTTGTTTCTGGTCACTTACATGGCAGAAGAGGCACAACATTGCAGTTTCAGAAGGCTGTAATAATAATTTATCTGGTAATATAGCACTTCACTTGAAACTGCTCCAAACTTGGAAAGAGAGATTTCAGTTTACCTGAGGTCTTGCTATTTATATCTGGCCTATTAAGATTAAATATAAACAAAGTTTAAATAAAAGTGAACTGCACAGAAATTAAAAAGGAAGAAATTAATAAATACTCTGAGCCTAAATAAAAACAACCAGACAAACAAAAATCGAGCAAACACTTCCATAAATAATGGAACTTTCCCTACCTGGTGCACACTGAAGTATACACACATTTTTTTATTCCCATTGGCAGTCCCATTGAACATACTTAAAAGGTTGGTTATATATCTATAAAACACTGCATACAAGCTACTGCATTGCACAGAAAATAGAATGAATATTGCCACTAGTTCCCAGTTGCATCCGTCCCTCATTAAATACCAGTAGCACTCTGCTGTGCTCTGATGCTCTCAACATGGAGCTGGGCATTTAAAAACACCTATGTCTGGTAAAGTTCATTTAACAAATTCACCTTGAATATGGCCTTCTACTCTCTCTATTGTTATGGCTTGCAAGACCTCAATAAAATTCCTTAAAGACCTTACCTGATACTTTGCTCTCTCTCACTCCCTGAGTAACTTCAGGATATTAATTCAGTTTAAATGTCAAGTTGGAAGAACTAACTTTCACATTTCTCCAACCTGGCCTTTCTGTATCAATCTTCAATCTTTCTGAAGAAAATTTGTAACTGTGGTTGGTAGTGTGGCCTTGGCCTTTTGTTAATTGCATGCTACTCCTGGAGAATTTTCTTTTTGCATGTTTTCTTTCTGTATTCAGCAGTGTAAATGCTCTTCTGTCCTGCTTATGCTTCTGAGCTCCAGGATGGTCAAGGCTCAGTAGGTGTTTAGTCACATCAGCCTGGAACATTTCAAATTTTCTCAATATATAATTAAATAGATTTGCTTTGGCCTCCATTGCTTACCAGGTAAGTTCAGGATGTTAATTCAGTCTAAATGTCAAGTTAAAAGAAATACAATTCCAGCCTGCCGAATCGTCTTGTTAACTCATTCTTCTTTTTACTCTGACCTTTCCTTAGGGAGGCACAGGTATTGCTCGATTAGTTTCAGCCTTTCCAGAAGAATGGTGGAATTTTATATCACTGCACCATCTCTGAGGTCATAACATTCGCACCAGACAGGTTTCATACTGGCTGTAACTGTGTCTATCCCTACTTACTCATTGCACTGGGAAGAATTCTTCTGTCCCAAAACTTAGAAAGTGTTGCTCACAAGTGAGCTGAATTTGCAGTATCTGTATTTAACAAATACTGACTTGAAGAGGGTTGGACTTGTTAGTGAACTCTTGCTAGAATAGTTTATATCTGGACACTAATTTTCCTAGATATAAGAATTGAAAGGATTGAAATAAGAATTTGTTGGTTAGTTAGCAACAGAAGAAACACGCGGATCACAGAGCAGCAGTGGTTTCACCAGGCAGGACTGACCAAAAGCCCTGCCCTTCTTTATTTACCTATTTTTATAGGATTCTAAGGACAGTCAAAGATTGGTGAAAGGGGTCAACACCCCTGAAGGTTTACAGGACAAAGACATGGTCAATCATCTTTCTCCACCCCAGGGAAAGGAATGAAAAACAATTCCACAAGTGCAAAACAATTCTGGTTGGTTAAGGAAAATAAGGACCATGTTTACAGAAAAAGCATGGGAAACTACAGCTACAGTGTTACAACTTATGGGGCCCTGTAAAACCAGGGCGACAAGAATTAGAAGGAATTCAAGAGAATTATCAAAAGTATCTGTATTGATTTTTCCTGACTGTAATTGTCGAAAACAAAGCGTATCCAGAACAAAATTAGATTGTAAAAAAAATATTGTTCTAGCGCCAATCTCTTCCTTGCAAAATAAAGGATGTATTATACAACTGGAAGTAGTCTTAATTTGCAGATTGAGAGAGTGAAACACAGATCTGACCACTTGCCACGTGCAGAATGTCCATCCTTAATGTGTGACATCCTCAGTAGCTACAGCCCCCCTTAGTAGACTTACAGTAAATATCCATGGAGACCATCAACTAGGAAATGATTGCAGTTGATTAGGAAAGCAAGGGACAATGGCCAGCATCAATTGTCTGAAGCAGGAAAGCTGGGAACAAGGTGTGTGAGTAGCTTTGTCAGCAATGGCACAGATCATTGCCCACAGAGGTGGACAATGCCAGGTGATAACAGCACCTGAGGGGCAGTTATTTGTGCAAGATAACTCTTTCATACACCACTTATATACATGTGTGATGAAGGGCTCTTGGTTATCACCCTTCAAAGAGATGGCAGAGTTGGTCTGAGGAAATTAATGAAAAATTCATTTCTCTGAAAAAAAAATCAAAAATAAATAAGATGTTAGAAATTGAGGGGAAAGGGATTGAAAGAAACATTCCCAGTATTTTTACACTTGAATATTGAAAGAAGTTCTGGTCATTTATTTGAAAAGAATAAAAGAGAAACAGAAAAAGTGCAAAAAGGGTAACAAGTGCTATCAGAGCTACAGAAGTAGTGTTCAAGGAGAGATAAAAAGTGAGAAAAATATCCTCAGAAACCAACATCCAAACATTACAGTTTTCAAGTATGGTACTACATTTCAGACACTCAAGATGAAATCCCAGATTCCAAGATTATGATATGATCCAAGCTGGAAAGCATCCTGGCCCGTGCAGAATACCAGTGAGAGCCCTGTGAATATAGATAGTGTTTCGGAAGCAGGACATCAGCTCTGAATTTCCCAGTACAGCTCCATAAGTGAGCAAGAGTTGACTGTATCACACCAGTTCCTTCCTTTCCTTACCTTTTTCCTTTCCTTTGCTCCTCCTTTCCCTCTTCCCCCAACATTTTCCCCTCCTCTTCCATCCTCTGCTGTCCTTTTCTCTCCTTCTCATTCCTGATAGCCTCGGTCAACAAGAAGCTTTCTGATAACAATTATTTTCATCTAAATTAAAGCACACATTAAGGTATAGCTACCTGATCATGTTTGCTGACTGAACCATTCTAAGGGAATCCTTATATCAGCTTACTGTTAGATTGGTCCTGAACAAAACTTGCAGCTGTATGACTGATGCCTTCTTGGACACAGTCAGTGGTCTCACTGGCAAAAGACCAGTTTGCCATCTGTTCAACTGCCACTTTACTCTTTCAGGATTCCAATCACCACAAAAAAAAAACAAACATGTGGTTTTAATTCATAGCATTCTTTTACTGCACCTTTGTCTGCCCCCTTGGAGTATGTGAGAATACATGGCAAGTAGCTCAAATGAACCATTACAGAGTGATAGCGATTTTTCTGCTTGGATGCAAGATTTGGTGTCTGTATTGATTGTTTTCAGTTGTAATCAGTACTGTGTTATTCATTGTGTTCCCCTATAACCCAGAAATGTGTGCTACCTGAAGAAATCATTTATAAAAGTGCTACCTTTTGTACAGCAGCAGGGGAACCACAATATAGTACTGTGCTTGCTATACTACTCCCCTTCAGCAAATGAGAAACTAATTTCAGGGAAAGCCAACATCATTTAGAAGTAAAGTTCCAACACCCAGCTATCTTGTATCCCAGTCATCTTCTAAGAGGTTATTTTGGTCTTTTTCTCACTGAAATTGTTTCTTTGCAATAATAATACTCTTTTACAGGCTCAGAGCTGTCAGGATTCAAAAGAATTAGTAGTATCAAAGCCAATATAACCTGATGGGCTACTGGTGTTTTTCACTGTTTTCTTCCAAAATAAGTATGCCTATCAGGAAGATGTGTTTTACTTTATGTAAGATTACACTTCACATATAAAAATGAAATGGAGCTTGCCAACTAACCAAGTTTTGCAACGTTGTACATTTTATTTTTAATGTGCAATCTATTTCTCTTCCCTATCAACAGTATAATTCAGCATCAGTATACTTTACAATTGTGTGTCAGCTCTATCTCTATTGTGCTCTTTCTGCAGAGAAATGACAAGGATTTATCTAAGTCTGGTGAAGTTAACACAGCTCATCACTTTTACAAATGCCTGGCTTTCTCCTAGAAATGCCAGCAGGATGCCAGCTGGGCTATTAGTGCTATAAACCTGCCACTTCTTCCCTAAGTGATGATGGTGACTCTATAAAAATCACTGACCTGCCTTTAAGCAAGCTTGGTGAACTTCATTTCAGTGCGGACTGTTGGTGGCCTGTGGCAAAGTCAGCAGGAAATACTCAGTAGATCCCCACTTCTCAGATGGATACTTTGTGGTTGAATATTCTGAACCAGAACTGCCAACATAACCTGCTCAAGAGTTGGCCAGAAATAACTGTAATCATATTTTGACAGGTAACCTAGGCTGGTAACCTTTCCTCGATAAAAGGGAAACTGTAGTCATGATACAGCTCAAATTCTTGGCACATGACATGCCCTTAGCAACCTGGGAAATAATGTCCAAGAGGACTCCCTTGAGGGTCCCCATTTCATGGAGATCTGTCAAGTGCTTTCAGCATTTTCATTAATGATATTGATCTATAATTAAAACTCAGTGAGCATCAGGATTCGTCAGTGCAAGTGCAGGGTTTTGTACAGTGAGAAATCATACAAGATGAATGGACACAGGCTGGGAATCAGTACAGGGTAAAGGATCTAATTTGAATAGTGAGTCCCACAAAGAGTGTGGGTTTGGGAACATGATATTTGCAAACAGAATAGATCTTAGTGTGGGACAGGTGAGCAGAGGTGTGTAGAACACCTGACCTTGGCTGTGCTCTGTTCTGTCTTCCTGGTTTTGTAAAACCAAGATATACAAATTTTGAGAACAATTGAGAACATGGACAGTTTTCAAATGTAAAAACACCTGCTACTAAGGAGAAGCATTTGTGACTCAAAGTGCTTGCATACCCTTACACTAATGGGAGGACAGAGAAACTGTTTCTAGAAATGAAGGTCTAGATCAGATGTTACCAAAGCGTTTGTAAGGATATGTGTGTTGAAATCATGGAGAAAGTTGTTCAGAGATATGAAATATCTTTCTATTAGACAATAACTCTCAGACTGATTGAGGAGTACACTAAACCCCTTGAGAATCCTTCTAGCCCTCTGGCTGTAAGATTTTAAAGGCATTAAAATTAATGAAATTCCTAATATTTATTTGCAAAGATAGTAAAACCACTTCATCATGGTAACAGGAAGTGTACAGTACTAGAGTAGTTTATGACAACATGAAAATGAAATGGTAGGAAATAAGAGAAATTCGGTCTTTTGTCTCCACCAGCTGCTATTTATTTTAATGTGTGTCTGACAAAGTAATATAAACTTTCAGAATGCCAGATTTGTGACTATATAACAACAGTTATAACCCAAAACTTTGCTGACTCTGTCACATTTAGCATTTGTTTTCACTTAGAGAATATTTTATGGCATTTTTATTATACTTTGGGATACATATTTCAGTGTTTCTGTTGTGTTAGAAAATATTATGTCCGACTTCAGAAGATAGATAAAGGAAAAAAATTGGTTTAAATTGGACTTGAAAAATCATGTATACTGGTAAAATTATAATTCAGAGACATTTTAATAGAAAAAACCCATATATCTATCTGTTTTTTTATACTCCTTTGCTCTCTTTTCTAGTGATGATGCTGACTCTGCAGGGAAGACATCTAGATGGCTCCACTTCAGGCCATAATTTGGTGTGAAGCTGAAATTAAAAAAAAGGCATTTATATCCCTCCCTCAGCCATATGTATCTAGAAGTTACAAGTTTTCAAGCATCATTGCTTCCACAGATCCACAGACTTCCATCAGAGAGGATACAGGGGGTAAAAATTGGAAGTCTCTCAACGAGCGCATCCATTTGAGTTGTAAGCATTTGGAAAATTAGAATGTTTTGAGCTATACAAGAAAGCATCTTGTTTTTGTTAGCTTTGTTCAAAATTCTAGCAAGGAATAGTATTTAAACCACAACTGCCCATCTTTTCTGTATTATGTAGAAGTCATAATGTGTTTTTACCCATATCATACTGCATATCACAAAGCTGTGGTCTGAACACATAAATGCTGGATCTTGCATGTCTCACAGTACTGGGCATACATAAACTCTGGTCAATTCTTTTAGACTGGGCACTCTGGGACTTGTTTTTCTAGTCCATGTCTTTCCCTGTCATTGTTGCCCACCAGCTGCCTTATGCTGTATCTGACACCTTCAAAATCCTTCCCATTATTTACACCATTTTTTTTCTTCTGTCACTTTTGGGCATTGGGTCTTAAATATCCTGTAAAAGGTTCCTAAAAACGAAATTTATGGATCTCAAATAGATCCAAATTGTGTGTCTGAAGGCATGATGATTCCAAGTGCTGCAGGCTCGGAGGAGTCACTCCCATACAATTTCCTACACCTCGTTTCCATGTGAAAAAATGTCTGGCTGCCCACAGTGAACATCATGCCCCCTTTTTAGAGAACGTTTCTGACAGAGTGTGTTCAGAGTTTCTGACCGAGGGGTTGAACAAGACCACTACCTTCCATTTTTTCTGAATACACCTGTGCCATGGTATAACAATTTGAGGGAAATTTGGCGTAATTCCTATATTTTTAAAGATGCCAATTAGATGAGAGCTTTGAAAACCCTTTGTATTTATATTCTTTGTCAGGTCTATAGGATTTGACAGATCCAAGCACATCTATTAGGCTTATTTAAATATAAGTAGCTACATGTCAAAGGCATACCTTCATGTCCTTAGTGATTCCTTGCTTTATGTCAGTAGAGATTTTCAGGAAAGTGGGAGGAGATCCCTCAGTAAAGTGTGGGAAAGCCTGCTCTCTTCCCAGGAGAAAGGGTAATTATGGTTAGGTACTGAAAGATTGATGATGCCTGAGAGATTTTATCATCTGATTTCACTGTAAGGAGTGCAGCTACCAATCCACAGGAAAGCAAAGCTCGAGTTCTCACCCACATATGCTAGCCTGGTGAAAAGTAGCATTAAATGTGAGTGAGGGCTTATATACCGGCAAAAATGGACCTAGGGGAATAGCCAAGCTCCATTTTCAGGGAAAACATTACCCCAATACTTTTTTTTTAAAAATTCACACCCCAGATTCAGAGAAAATATTGGTATTTAGAGTAGAAAAGTTAATTTAATTCATGAGGTAGAGGGTGGTGAGTAATGCTTGCATCATAACTTGCTTTTTCCTAACTTTCTTCTCCAAACTTGGCTGACTCTGGTGTAAAAATTTTCACATAATTATGGAAATATGTCTGTGTGTATGTGTGTGTGTGCATATATAGTGTATATATATATTTGTAACATATATAGTGTGTGGTGTGTATATTTTTTGCATAAATACAAATATATGTATATACATATTTTAGAATGTTATTTTTATTCTTTTATTGAAAACATTTTTCCTTTAGGTGCAGGAAAGTGTGCTGTCCATTTTCTATGTAGATGGTAGCATATTGTTGTTTAGCATAAAGTAGCCTAGAAAGAAACCTGGAAAGAAATTTTACACTTGTCAGTTCATCTGTTGTTGAAGAGTTCAACTTTATTAGTGATATTTCTTATACACATTCTACATTTTGCTGTCTCTGGGAGAAAGAACATGGAAGGAAAGGAAGGAAAGGAAGGCACGGAAGGAAGGCACGGAAGGAAGGCGCGGAAGGCGCGGAAGGCGTGGAAGGCGCGGAAGGAGGGGAAGGAAGGAATGCAGG
>VZTZ01002415.1:18648-93152 GCA_013400955.1 Drymodes brunneopygia | reverse complement strand
GAAGGCGTGGAAGGAAGGCGCGGAAGGAAGGAAGGCGCGGAAGGAAGGAAGGCGCGGAAGGAAGGCACGGAAGGCGCGGAAGGCGCAGAAGGAAGGAAGGCACGGAAGATGCGGAAGGCGCGGAAGGAAGGCGCGGAAGGCACGGAAGGCGCGGAAGGAAGGAAGGAAGGAAGGATTCCAAGAAGGACTTAAAGGCTGACATTTTCCCTTCGTGCTTCAAAAATTTGTCAATGCAAAATACACCAAAGTCAGCTTTCAATTTTTTTTTCATTTTTCCTTTCCCTTACTGTCAACTGGGCTGTTCAGTCAGTCAAAGCCATTTCAAAAGTTCTTAAAACAACAACAAAAAACCTAACCCAAACCAGAAGTTGGCTATTAAATTATTGGTTAAAAATACCATTTGTTGGAAAGCTTTTCAAGAAGAGGAATGTTAAACTAAATTACTGCCTTGATTTTCTGAAAGCGAGCTCAGCACCTTCCACCATTGTAATAGCAAGTTGTGCTCCAGATCAGCAACACGTGCAGTAATATTATAATAGGGGTTCACATCTTCCTTGTGTTAAGGACTCCAGGGCTGGATGCAGCACTCCAGGGGCAGAGTAGAGGAGGAAAATCACCTCCCTCAATCTTCTGTCCAGTCCTCTTTTGATGCAGCCCAGGATGCATTTGGTCCTTCTGGGCTGAGAGTGCACACTGTCAGCTCACATCAGCTTTTCATCCATGAGAACCCTGATTTCCTTTTCTGCAGGGGTGGTGTCAGTGGTTTTTCCCAGTCTGCAGTAATTTTTGGGATTTCCCCAACCCGTGTGCAGCCTGGCACTCGGACTTGTTGAATATCCAAAACTTAATGTTTGGACAATGCTGTCTGTCACATGGTGCAATTCTTGGAGCTGCCCTGTGCAAGGGCAGGAGTTGGACTTTGATGATTCTCGTAAGGTTATCTAATGGACTTCTCCTTCTAAAACCAAACCGTTACTGCAAACCAAATGATAACTGGCATATACACCTTTAATCATCTCATGGGCACTGATGCTAGAAAATAAACAGTGAATAAAGTCAGGATAAAACATGAATTATGGCAAGTTTGACACCATGAGCTCCTTGTTTAATGTATGGGAATATGTTCACTGTGTTAGTCAAATTGCTGCTAAAAGCCCTTTATCAGTGAAAAAAATCCTGAATCTAAGAGGATTATAGTGTTCCTTAAGTCCACAATAGAACTTTGCTGATTTTAGCAGCAACAGCAATTATGCTTTAAGGGCAATATAAAGCCATGAATTTTGTATTTAAAACATCACTTCACCTTGAGGCATTAAGGCAGCTAATTCCCATTTCAATAACAAAAATTTACAATGAAACCAGTCTTCAGCTGATAAAATATCCTTCCTGTGGACTGAAATTCCTACACTTAACAGTGACATTAAAATAATTAGCTATATGGCCCCTTGTGTGATTTTATGGCTTCTGCCTTCTGTATTTGTTGCTATTAACTCATTATATGGCCCCAGCTGAGCAAAATGCTCATGTGCATGCTTAAATCTCAGTTTGCTCACTGAACATATAAGTGTAAATGCTTTGTAGAGTCAGGGCCCATTGAATTCTAAGATGACCCAAAACAGATGTTTCTGTTCACTCTCTGTTTCCACAGGACAATATATATCCTCAGTGTTCACTAATTTTGGACTTAGCCACTGAACTGCTAAGAAAAAAGGCATTTATCTTTTAAGCCAGTGAGCTCTCTTTTTCCAGGATTGCTTATTTTAAACAACAAAGCATTTCATCCCCCTCATTATTAATCTGTGCAGTACTGGTTCTGGGGTAGCTCACACTGAGGAAACAGATTACTTGGAGTGTCTGTTCCCTACAGCCTTTTAGAGCTTAACATGCTTTGGAGGTGTGTTGTGGGTTTTTTTTCTCCTTTCTTCCTTGTTTTTGCTCAAGGACAGACTCCACAGAGATGGGACATGAGAAAGCTCATCATAACTGATATTTCAGTCACTGCTTAGTTTGACTGCAAGGTTTAGTAGAGGTTTATTCATACCAATAAATGGAGACCATATCTGATTTTCTTTTTTTAGAAATGCAACAGAGAGGACTGTCTTATGTGACTGGTTCATAATGGAAGAAGAAACATATTTTTCCAGCTTTTTCCTCTACTGCAGCTTTTGCATAAAATGTCTAGATGCCTTCTGTTCATTGCAAGAAGCTGTAGTAGACTAAATGTTCAAAGATTGGCAGACTTCCCTCAGATGATTATGAATATTTTACTTGTGGCTGGTTTTGGTAGTACTGTCGAATAGTTGATATGTCAAAACAAGCACTTACAGCTGATACTGAAAAATACTGGTGGAAACAAACACTGCTGCTCATAAATAGCCTTTTCTTCACTATGCAGTTCTGAAGTAGTGAAGTAAACATAGTTATGTGAGTGTAAGATGCACAAACACAGATCCAGGAATAATCTATCAGCTGTGATGAAAAAAGCACTTTGTGCCCTGTTTCCATATTGCTTGTTTAGAGTGAGCTACATAAAGGATATTTACAGTATTCACTATTTAGGTGCACACAGTATAGCAACTGATACTATTTAATAAATAGCTGGAGAAAGAGAAAGTTACTTGAAGGACAAAACATACAAACGGGATCCCTGATTTCTAAGAAGTTATGATGTCCATGTCCCCTGCTTGCAGTGGCTCTGGACAGTGCGCAGTCTCTCCATCTAGTGGTTAGATGGATGGAATGACATATATTCTTCATAACCTTTCAAGACGTTCACACTTGAAAATGGGTGCAGTTAAAATATGAAGGGAATGTTTTATGAGGAAAAGCACATAGCTACATTAAGTCAGGAGGAGAGACTACAGTTAATGTGAAAAAGAAAACACAGGGGAATTCAAAACAGTCAGGTTAGATCTTCATCATTGAAGCTTCCTCTTCATAGCACCTAAATTTGGCCCAGCTCCCTTCCCTTACATATATAAAAAACCCAGCTTGCCCATGGATGATGGGAATATGATGGACTGATTGGGTATGTGCCTCTAGCACTGTGGGGCTCACAGTTGCCTCACAGCTTCTATGCACAACCATCCTTCAGATCTTTCCTGGCACTTCTGCCCTCTTCTGAGTAGATGAAGTGCCACCAGTATTCCCTTGGTCCCATAAGTCATGCCCAGATAAATCCAGAGAAAGCTGAGCAAGGGGCTGCAGTAGGTCAAACTTTTGGCTCTGGAGCACAGGAAGAGGCAGGCTGTCCCCCTGGGCAAGGTGCTGCTCAGGGCTCTTCTCCATATGAAGCTGTTTGATGGCTAAGAAAAACATTTAAAGCTGTGAATCCCTGCCCAGAGGCAGGTAGCTGCTGTCTTCTTTTGTCTGGGCTGGAAAGCTCCTGTATTTGGCCTGACAAAAACCCATGGGCTCAGCTGTGGTTGCAATCTGGTTGCTCCCTGCAGGAACAGGCTGACTGAACCAGTTGACTTGGACAGTGATGAGGTCTGGACTGACACGTGCAATGCCTAAATTGGGTAACCAGAACCTGTTACCTTAAAATCATTTCCTATGGCCCCCAGTCCTATTATTGTCTCCCATACCATTGTACAACAGTGTTTACGTGTTTGTTTACGTGGGGCAGACCCATACTCTTTTCTCTTTAAGGAAAGGACAGACTTTCCTTAGAGGAAGTCAAGCTTCCTCTAGATCATACCTTTTCTCTGGTCCTTGTGACACATTTGCCTGCATCCTGTTTGAGGCTGTTATCTCTCCTTGCAGAGTACCTGTCACAGCAGATATTTTGAATCCTTTTCTTGAATCTCCAACCTAACAATCTCCAGTTACAGCAAAAGCTCTTTGCATCTCTTTTTGCTAATCCACTCCATATCCCTACTGTAAGGTCCCCTTGCCTTTGGTTTACAACCTCTCCAGACTTTGACTAGTGCTGTTGAAATTTTCTATGCTCTTCTCAGAGCTCCCCAGTTTCATCTTTTCCAAAACATGGAATAGCAATGCAGTCCATCACTTGGTGAGTGATATATCTGCTACATCTTGCCAGCTGTGGATGCAGCTTTTCAGGTCAACCAATCAATGTGTCACTTGGCCTCCTTCTGAGGACACTTCTACCATGCCAGCCTCCTGACTCAATGCCACTCTGGCTTCTCCCACACTCTGTGTCCTGACACATCTAATGTATGTGCTCAGCATGCTGCCCTGGTCACATAAGTAGCACTGTTTTGTGTGTCAGATTGACTGAAGAACGTGTTGTGCGTGTGTGAGATGCAGCAGGGCTGCAGGGCAAATCCAGACCAGAGCTAATTGTGACAGTGTTACTCAGTGCCTGAGATTAGACAAGCTTGCCTGTCACTGCCTCCAGCTGAGTTCTGAAAAACCAAAACATTTGTGCTACTTCCCAGGATGAAAGTAGGGGAGAAACACCATTTTCTCATTAAAACCCCTCAACAACCAATCCCCCAACCTTCTCTTCTTTAAATATAGTGGTTTCCCAACCTTAATATTGCCAGATTTGGCAGGAGATGATCTTTGTTCCAGAGAAAATAGCTGAGTTTACAGCAAAGAAGTTTTTTCCAGCCATCCTACATAAGTACAATCTGATCCCATTTGGCCAGTATTTCTTGTGCTATTTTAAAATGTGGTTTAGATCTTCTAAGCATTTTAAATTCATATATATACCCTGTATGTTCATGTTTAGACAGAGATTTACAATCTCAGATATTCTAGAATATTATTTGAATCTATTTTTTCTCATCACTATCTGATGCTCTTCTACCAGCTGGATATCCAGGAAGGCATTTCCATTTGACTACTGAAAATACAGTGTAGCAATTGTGTTAAATTGTCCAGTAGTTTTAAAATTAAAAATAGTATTATTTTAATGTTAAAATGTCTACTGCTTTTTCACCTGCAGAAGTGTAATCTTTCTATATATATTTTGCTGGAGGCCTTCCAGTAGCAATAAACAGACAATTTTAAAAGATAATCCCTTCTAAAGGTATGCTGCAAAACTGCAAAGGCAATGAAACCAGGAGTGTGAGGACAAATGTGGTACAAGATTTCAAAAATTCCCTTCCTATGGAAATGAGCTAAAGATGTGAAAGTGGAAGGACACATGCCAAAATCACATCCATAGTCACTCTACTTTTAGACATCTTTCCTTCCTTCATTTATGGTCTCTATTTTGTCTGTGCAGATGGTAAATTTTTGCAAACTCTCCAAGACACGTATCTGAACACAGAGCAAGAATGTGTTGCCTGATCCTTCTGTGTTTATTGAAGATCTTCAGCTGTGGATGCCAGGGCTAACTGGGGCTTTGCATTCCTTGGTTAATATTTAATTTGTAGCATAGCTGCAGCTCATGTGGGATCTTGGATTCATCAGTCAGAGAAATTTCCCATTAGTCATGAAAAATTTAGTTCAAATGAGCAATACAGGATTGGACTGTTATCTATTATTAATTCATTTTTCAAGCTGAAGTAATTATGAAATAAACAGGTTGCATTCTTATAAAAAAGGTCCTAAGTATTTTCAGAAGGGATATACTTTATTTTGTAATTGCCTTTTTGCAGAAAATCATTAAAAAACTAGACAGGAAAGATACTTATTAGTTTTGGGCATACTAAGTTTGTGTGTGTTTTATTTACAGGAACATTTCCACTGAAACTCCAGATAGAACCAAGCACTCTAGAAGCCTAGAGTCATAATGAATTAAAAAAAACCCTGCAATCATATTACTTGCCTTCCTACATACTTCATACAGTCACTGTATGTTTTTAACTCACAGTCTGTCACATGAACACACGTATATGTTATGCAAAAAGATCCACACTACAAAGAGGTAGGAAAAGCTCTATTTCCTTGGCATGCACAAGGTATGTGTCAGGCAACAGCAAATTGCATTTGTCTGGGATAGTTGGTGGCTTCCACCTTTGACTGTGCTCTGTTCGTTTACCTGCATCAGTTTAAACCTATTGATTTAGAACTTTTTTTTTTTAGTTTGATTAGGTAAAGTTTGGATGTGTTCCATTACACAGAGCTGCTTTTTTGCTTATTTATATTTGTAGTTTTACATGGGCTTAATTCCCCTGGGAGCAGTTTACTCTCAAGTGCTGCATTCAAGAGGCAAAAAGACCTCAAAGTGGACATAAATTACATTTGGCTGAGTACAAGGCTCAATCAATATAGTTTAAACATTTGAATAGTTCCTGAAGTCCTGCTGGCACATCTGGGTTTGCTATACACATGCTGGGGTAAAGCTGAGGAATCAACCATAACCTCAGGAGACCAGTGTTCTGAGGATCCATCTTAAGTCAGCGGAGAGAGAGTCTCCAAAATTAACCTCCTTGCAGGGTTTGCTTTTGATTTTTAGGGACTGAGCTTGTTCCTCACTGTTACCACCAATGCACTCAGCTGCCCAAACACTGGAAGAGCATTCTACATTTTCTACACAAAAATGTATTTACACCAAGGCTTAAAAATAAAATTTGGCTGTTATTTTAATGTTAAAGCTTTATCTTAGAGCTCTAGACTCCCAAAAGGCATGATGCTTCAGTCCAGAACAGGTTACAGGAGAGTACATTTTGAAGCACAGATTATGAAATACTTTCACTGCAGATTTGCCCACACACTGTAACTACTGGCAAATTCACGGTAACAAGATAGACTCTTGTACCATCACTTTGAAACTGCTCATTTACATTCTCTTTTCCTGTTTAGCCAATTCTACTCCCATTTCCCCAAAAAACCCAATGAACCATAATGGATCAGCGTGCAGCACACATTTTTAAGAGCACACAAACCTGTTTCTGATCATTACCAGGACTGAAGCCTTTTTATCAAAATGATTAAGTACCTGGAAGAAATAGTCTAGAAGGAATGAATCCTAACACTTAGAACATCATCAAGTGATTCAGAAAGGCTTCTCTGGTGTCCCACTCCAAGTATGACCATGGCTAACTCTATGCCAGGCCAGTTGAGTCTTTATCTAGTGTTGAAAAGATCCAAGGACAGAGATACTAAGCACAGTCCTAATGTTGCTCTGCTATTTCTACACCTCTAACAGAAAATAATTCTGGTTGTTCAGATGTGCCGTGTAAAGCTTTTTCATCTCAAGCAAGTTCTATGTACTGACATAATTTGAGTGAAAGAATGGTACTTTTACACAAAATTCCATAACCTAAAAGCGACTGCAGATGACTTAACGTCTGTTAAGGACTAGGTGCTAACTTTGTCACCTTTCTGCATTTGCTCCAACCTCCACTGGGACTCTGGTTTATGTTGGCATGCAGAGTGGTCTCTGCAGAGCTTCCCCTAGTGCCTAACGGAGATGATGAAAGTCTTTTCACTGCATTCAATCGCTTTCAGGTTTGCCTTTGTTTTGCTTCTGGAACTACAGTGTTGGTTGTCCTTGATCCAAGACCAACAGTCCCAGGTTGTCAATGCAGTAAATTCAACAGCTCCACTTGTTAAATTTGATCTTTTTTCACCTTTGCCTAGGTTGGAAAAATCCACAAGAATGCTGCCCGCAAAAGAGAATACCACGTGCTGTTCATGGTGATGACTACAGTTATCTGTTACCTGGTGTGCTGGATTCCATACGGGGTTATAGCTTTGCTTGCAACATTTGGTAAGCCAGGTGTTGTGACTCCAGTTACAAGCATCATACCTTCCATCCTAGCAAAAAGCAGCACTGTTTGCAATCCCATTATCTACATACTCATGAATAAGCAGGTAAGATCTATGTTATTTTTTAAATTGTATTTTCTTCAGGGTCCATCAGACATTCTTGACCATTGTGACTGCCAGTCCTATAGGTGTATCTTTAAGGACATTGGAAGCTTGTCCAAACAATACTACTGGAGTCTTGGGGTGGAAGTGTTTGCAAACAACAGCATATTGCTAGATAGGAAGAAGGAAAAATGTTTGCTTACTGAAATTGCTTGTGTTCTTCTGAGGGCACACTGGGTATTAATTTGTATCCTTCAGAGTTAGTTGCAAAAGGTATTTACAAGAAGAATACTCAAACATTTGGTGAGGCTGAGGAGTAGGAGGAAAAATGAACAAGGAGACAAAGGGATTTCATGACCTTGAAAACAAAGTAAAGGAGAAGATCATTTGCAAATACTATTTTCATCATATATCCCTTTGAAACCAAGTAGCATTGCAGTTACTGTTTTTGTGGACATCTGCATCCTTACTGTTAAATTCATAGTTCAGCTACATGCCAAAATAGATAATGAATTTTGTGCCATGAGCACCAAGGCATATTTTAAAATGCCTACATACAGTTCAGGTCTCTCATTCCTGCAAATGTCATTTTCAGTACTCAAAAGTGAGCCTCTTAATGTTTCTGTGTTGACAATTCTGACTCTAAAGTTTGATAATGGAGGATCTGGAAGTTTTAAAAGTGTTTTGCAGTAGGAAATCTGAAAAATATGCTTAGTTTATGAAAACCTTTTTTTATTAGATTACGTGTTAGAGGTTGCTCTCAGTTTTCTTTCTTCATTATGTCCATTACATTATTACAAAGCAAAGAAACACCCTTTATCTTTTCTTGCTCAGTGTATGCTGGAGCTCGCCCTTAGTATTTATCAACAGCAGCATTATATTATTATGGAACTGAGACAAGGAAGAGTTACATCTAACAGTCAAATATATTCAAGTTTTGCCACAGCCTGAGATCATTCTTGGCCTGCTTCATCTAACCTAAAGTTCTTAAATAGCAAAAGAACCTACTCTTGGAGTTTGAGGGAAAAATCTCAAGCAAGCTGTGAAAACTCCCTGAAATCAGAAGGAAAAAGTTCTGTTCCCTTCCCCAGGACCAGAGCTTCACTTCCAAAGTCTAGTTTGAGCTGACATTGAAACAAATAGAACATTCCATTTGAAAAGTGTTAATGCTGAAGGAAACCAGTAATTTTCCCCCCTTACTTTTTGCGATTCTTCTGAAAACTTCTCAACAGCAGCATCTGTCTTGCTTCTTTATTCTCTGAACACTTGGACTGAGGTCCTTGACTGAGAGATAATCTGATTGTGCTGTGATCACTGCTGCAGGTTATAGAATATTGATAGCAGGTAAATTTTGGCATTCTCTTTACACATGGAGGTGTGATGAGCCACCCTGAAGGGGAGGAGCATGGTCAGATTTGGGATAGGTACTTTTTCCTAACCAAACCAAAACGATAGCTTATGTGCACCATTAACCCGCAGCTCTCCTCTGCTGTGCCACTCTGTATTAGCAGTGAAAATAATTGGTTTTAACTGACACTGAGAAATGTGCTTCACTCAAAAAGGTGAAACCTATCCCTTTGTCTGTTCCTCCTCCTTTCAGAACAGGAAGAATAGTAACACCCCCATTCAATGTGTCACTGGTGTTCTTGGCACCTCTGTAGTTGTTCTGACACTTTCTTGTAAATTTAACACTTCAGGAAAAGAAGTTGTTAATCTTCCCAGCACTCAGCTCTTCTGGTCTTTATGCTTAGCTGAGAATTGTCACAGAAGGCTGATGCCTCCCAACACAGAAATTATCTGGCCTGCATTTTTCACAGTCCTCCGTTTGCAGATGTGAGGTACCACAGTAGGGTATTTACTCCTGCACCTTATAAATACACAGAACGTACAGCATAATTTTTAGCTCTCAATGCATAAGTATTTTTGCTCTGGGAAATGCCCTGAAGATTGAAAAATGGCATTGGTTGACTGCAGCTGTGGTGTTAGCTTCCAGCAATCATAAATCTGTGCGGAGTCTTGTGGAACCATCAGTTTCTGAGTCAGCCTTAAAACTCATCCTGCAGAGCACATCTTTAAATTAACTCTCAAGCAGTCCCTGAGTCACTTTCAAGGTCCTGGAAATCTAGAGAAAGAGTTTTGTCTTTGGCATTGCCTACTGCACTCACCTGAGGTGGTAAATCACTGAAGAAAATAGTGAAATTCTTTCCTGCTGCAGGAACTCCCTCAGATGGGATGGCATGAGGTTTGCTGCTGTCCTTCTTCCTGTGCTGTCCTCCAGAAGGAGAGAGATGCACTGTTTAAGCTGGACTGTTACTGGGCTGATAACATGCCAGGCAGACATCAAGATTCACTGACAAAAACAAAGCACTAAACTGCCTGAGACCAAATGATGCTGGGATGAAGCTGGAGGAGACAGTAGAAGAGACTCCATTTTCACTGTTCTCTCTTTATGGAAGGCTCTTTTGGCTTTTGGCAATATGACTCTGTGTGCCTGGGGCAGCTTCCCAAAGGTCAGCCACCAAAAAGGCAGCACACAACCAAGTGGCTGGGCTTACACTTTCAATGCATCAGTCCTTTACAATTATATACTTAATGTAGTTGTGCAGATTTTGTTTCATTTTCTCCTACCTCTCTCAGTGTCTTTTATTCCCATCACACATCCCTGTCAAGTTCCCTTTGTTCAGACTTCCACCCATGCAGCCACCCCAAACAGATTTTTAATAACAGCTCCGACTACCGTCCTTTCACTATGGTGGTGCTGACAGAAACCTTCTCTTTCACATATTATGTGCAACTAAGGATTCACCCAGGAGATATGGAGTTTCCCTGTAGCCATGGGTTTGCTGCTGAGGAGCTGATTGCTGGGAGCATCCTGCTTTTGTGTATTCCACAGAACAGCACAGGAACCCCAACATGGAAGAGCTTTCTGGCTGGTATAATTGTGCATGGGGACATACTGCACTGAGAACCAGGGAATATTTGCTGGATAACCTAATAGTGTGGCAGCTTCAGAGGTTAACCTTGTTTTACATACCAGAAATTCATTTTTTACTGAAGTAGAAGTCAAGATACTAATAATGAGTGTTCAAGAAGGTTTGGTTATGGATGAGATCACAGTGAGATTGGGTCAATCTCCACTCGCTATTTCACATAATTTGAAGATGGCACCCAGAGAAAATAGAGAAAATAGTAACAGCTGCACTGTTACTGACAGCCAAATTTAAGACAAGTTTAAACCTGTATCACTTCTAGCTCTAGAGAACCAATTATTTGAAAACTACCAATCAGATTACAAGTCACAATCTTTGCTGATGAAAAATAGCCTTGCTCTGCTGCAGTTTATGAGCTTTACACTAATTTCTTTCACATTTTTAGTTACACAGGTAGCGCACCTAAATCTCCCTGGACTACTGAAACTCAGGCTAGCATATCTAATACTCTACTGCATATTACAATTGGAGAAAAAGTCCACCCAAACCCTGTGATCAGTAATGTGCTATTTCTGGTGTCAGAAAGCGCCTCTGAGTAAAATAAGGAGGGAGAGTGTGAGGAAAGGGATGTATTAAATGTGAATATAAGTCCCTGTTGAGTGATTTGACTTCTAGTGTCTGTCTTCTTGTATTAAAATCATTGCACTTTTAAAAAATAGGTGACCCTGTCATTTTCCCCAAGGGTCTTGAGAAGTGATACTGAAAAGAATATATACTCTTACTTGAAAGTCATTACTGCTGTGACCTTTCCAAATTTATCAAGTAATGGGGCATGATGGGTAAGGGAGAAATTAAGGAGAAAGAATGAAAAAACTCAGTCAAGTACAAAGACTTTTATTTTCCTGAAGAGCTTTGAATAATAATGATAATGATAATTATGTACCTAGAGAATGCTCCTCAGTGGGATCTGTTGGGCCCAACATCACTCATCAGACACCTCCCAGGCACCTCTGCTGTGGCTCTGACAGTCCCCAGGAAGCTATGTCACCTCCTCTTACCTAATGAGTGGCTTATTACTCAGGTCAGCCCCCTCTTCCATGGCCTTTGTGGAACTTCCCAGCTGCCAGATGAATAACAGAGTCTTTCTGTCCCTAATAATAATCTATTTGTTCTCTGTATATGCAGTTTTCTAGCAACCCTTTTCAGTCCTTCTTGATCTTACCTTTTGCACTGAACAGGGTGAAATGCTTACGAGTTTTGGGAAAGAGAGATACACATGATGGTGATAAAAAAATAAATAACCTTAACATTTCTCCACTGGCTGTTTTAACAGCTATCTTTTCAGTAATTTTTCACAGGGTATTGTGCAGTTTTCAGTATTTCCAACAAAAGGTAATGGCTCATTTTTAAAGCTGGAGGAATATGTGGGTAAGTTAATAGTGTATTTTATAAGTTGCTCATTTTCACATTTGGAAAGCTAAGATATTTTAACTGCATGAGTTAAAATGCATGAGATCCAGAAAGACAATATGCAATTCAGGGACAATTCAGTGCCAAACTTCATTTTATACATAAATTGGGACATACCTATTAAGTCCTGAAAAGAGACCTTGTTTGCTTAGTTCAAACCTTTGAGATGTTTGTGACTTTACTGTAAGATTTATTATCTTGCTATAATTTTTTATTAAAATTCACATAGATTCCAATACTCATGATCTGTTTTTTTTTTCCTCTCCTCACTCATAGCTGCATTGTCTTTGAGTAATTAATAGTCCAAATAGAATGGCACACCTGAGCTCTTCAGTTGAAAATAGGTCAAGTCAAAATGATCTCTTACTGCAGAATACTCTACTGTAGTACAGCTCACAAATGTTTTGACTTTATTTCTCTGCCAACACGTAGTGTTATGACGTTTTAAAATAGAGGGGCAAAGAGAAGAAAGGTCTCAAGGGCACCTTTGCTGCTGTCATAAGGTACAATTGCATTTCATACAGTAAGTTTAAAATTACTTTAGGAATTTCACTTGCAGCTCATGACAAAAAGATCAGTTCAGGTAAATAACTTGTGCATTTAACTAGGACCCCAAGCAGCTTCATGCTACCCCAGGCTATATCCTTTGATACAACCTGTCTATGCTGACATGTTCTGCCTGTCCTGGACTGGCTTCAATATCACAGAAGGATTTAGAATTTTCTTCTTTTAGACCCAGGGTAAAACTAGGAAGCAGGCAGCCAGACCACCTCTCATGCAAGCAAAATACTGAATAAAGTTGAAAACTAATGCAGATGAATGAAGAGAAATACAGGATAAGCACATGTATTTTAAGCTAGATAATGATTTTCAATTAATGGCTAGGGAATGCATTAATGGAAATGACATCCAGTAAAAAGATCCTCCTTCTGGAAGACACAGAAAGTGAAGGGCAGCAATATCTGTTTAAATCTTATTTTAGACAGCATCTAATATGTTAATGTCTCTTCCTATATTGCTCTTTCCATAGTACCAGAGAAACATGGGGCTTCACAGAAGTGCAATGACACCTCCACATTAGACAAGGGAAATGAATGGGTCAGAAACCAAGGGGAAAATGCAGTGAGCAGGGTTTGTAGCAAAGACAATGAGATCCTTTTCTAGCCCATATCCATCCTGCTAAAGAAAACAGGGATTTCTGAAAGGAGAAGAGAGGAGACTCCAAAGAGACTGAAGCTCAGGTGTCGACTTTGAAGTGACAAGTAGTGCAAAAAGAGAGGAGGAGGGTCCAATACTGTTTGGCATCCTCATCAAAGACAAATGAGTATTGTGGGTACCCTCAGATGACACCAAACCCTTTGGGTGCTTGAGGGAAGGGATGCCATCCAGAGGGACTTTTACAGGCTTGAGAAGTGAGCCTGAGCAAACGCTATGAAGTTCAACAAGGTCAAGTGCAAGGTCCTGTACCTGGGTCAGGGCAACCACCAGTATCCACACAGAAAGGGGAATAAATGGAGTGAGAGCAGCCCTGTGGAGGATTTGGCAGCACTGGTGAGTGAAAATCTGGTCATGGCCTGTCAATGTGAGCTTGCAGCCCAGAAAGTCAATTGTCTCCTGGGCTGCATCCAAAGCAGCATAGCCAGCAGGGCTCCTCTATTCTGTCTGCTCTGCTGAGGCTGCACCTGGGGTACTGCATCCAGCTCTGGGCACCCAGCACAGGAAAGACATGAACCTGTTGGAGCAAGTCCACAAGAGGGTCATGATAAAGGTCAGAGGGCTGGGAGTCTTCTCCACTAAAAAAAGTCTTGAGAAAGTCTGTGTTGCTCAGCCTGGAGTAGGGAAGGCTCTGAGGAAATCTTCTTGTGGTCTGTCAACACTTAGAGGGGGCTTATAAGGAAGACAGATGAAGACCTTTCATCAGGATCTTAGTGACAGGAAAAGGGGCAATGCTTTTAAACTGAAAGAAGGTAGATTTATACTGGATATAAAAAAATAATTTTTTTCCTTTTTTTCACAAAGAGGATGATAAGACTGGAACAGGTTGTCCAGAGAAGTATGGATACTTTTTGGATACCCTGAATTGTTCAAGGTCAGGTTGAACAGGGCTTTGAGAAACACAATCCTGTGAAAGATGCCCCTTCCCATAGCTGGGTGGCTGGAACTGGATGTTTTTTAAAGGTCCCTTCCAACCCAACCCCACCCATGATAACATTCTATGATGCAGGAAGTCATCTTGTCATATAACCTATGTAACAGGTCTTTTCTCGTCTCTTCCACTTATTCTCTAAACCTGAATGGACTAATTTATTCAGAGGTTTAAGTGATCAGTGTAATTCAGAATTAACCCCTAAGCATGATGCAGGTAAGAATTTTGTTATATTTGGACCAGACAAATTTCAAAACAAAGGATAGCTGTATCTCAGTTTAAGAGTTTGTGTCGACTTTGGCACATCTTCATTGTGATTAGCTTAGAGAAAAGAGAACATTGCCTCAACTGCTTCCTGGCAACCTTGCAGGCCATGCTGGTCCATAGAAGGGGTCAGAGTCACACTCTAGTGGAGACAGGGCAATAAATCAGCATTAACTGCAATGATTGCGTGATAGGAGATTTACATTGCTGCCTGTTTGAGGGCTAGCAAGGAAATAGCTGTAGGGGAAGACGACCTCTAGAATCATTGTCACTACCCAAAAAGCAATAAAACAACAAACTGTTTAAGGATTCAGAGAAATTGTAGGCTTATACATCTCAAGTCTTCTCTAGTATAGGAAAAACAGCTTCAGTCAAATAGTTTGCCCTTGCCTATCATGATCAGCCTACAGTTGTGATGGCAGTTTCAGAACTTCATTTACAATCAGCTGTTTTTCATACACTTCCACCTGTAACATTAAACCAGATAGATTGATAGATAAATGGAAATTTCCAGTATTCAGAGCTTACTGTAGAGCAAGAAATGTGGTATGTTCTCAGCCAAAAAAAATGTGTTATGACTTTTGTGAGCAAGGTCCCTTGGTAGCCTGTTTGCTCTTGCAGGAAGACATCATAGGAAACTAAACCACAGTGGTGCTTCTTCACTGGCTTCACAGGTACATCTGTTCTCAAGGGAAAAGTCTGGATGGTCAAGAGTTCAGCCAGTGCTAAGAGAAATACTGGGGGAGAAAAGGATGAAATATTAGCAATTGTGCTCTTTCTCACTTCAGTATGATCTAGAAGTTCAGTGAAAGCACTTGGCAGTTTCATTTTCTTTTCTGAACTGGTTTCCAAGTTTGGTGTGGACAGTTAAAGTCCTACAGAAGCATGTATGATCCACAGGTAGTCTAAACTTGAGCTACTCTTCAAAATGGCATTGCCAAGCCACACTGAATGGATATCACAGGATTGTCTGTTGCAGTGGTCTCAGCTGCAGGTCAGGGATCACACTGAATTTTAGCCCACACCTTGGTTTGGTTAAGGTCAAGCATTAATTTAGCCTCAGAATTCCCCATTTCATTTCTAATGTTTCTGTTTTTCTATAATATGTCCAAGTTTTATAAGTAGGACTCCAGTTAAGTATTCGGTACAACTTACCATTTCAAAGCTGAATGCAAGCATAGTTCAGCTGAAGAGAACAGAATGCAAGATTCTGAAATGCAGTGCAATAGGTAAACAAAGAATTTAGTTGCTTTATGAGGACAATCAAATTCAACAGATGAAAAAGAATTGAAAAAGTAAGTGTAACCCTGGCAGTGACAGAGCCTTTAATTTTCCACTCCTGTTCAATAACTGAGTAATCTTTCATCATGTGGCCATGGCATAATACGAAAATTTTATTCAGAGGACATTTTTCTACATATTGTCAGTTGAGATTACTTTCAGAGTTTTACTGTGTGTACTGCACATGCTTTTGCAGTTATGTATCTTACTACAAATTGAAGCAACAATCGTTTCAGATTAGATGGATGGAGAAAAAACAAAATGAGTTTTCCTAGACAGAGAATATTTTTCAGCATTTATGTCACCTCCACTAAATAAATATTTTTAACTGAGTTAATCCTTGGTATCCTTGTAAAGCATATGATTATCATCATCCTAGTCTTACAGCATGAGAAATTTGAGGATTAAAGGTTAGATTAGTGCTCAAACCCTCATGGATTTGCTTGGAAATTCTAATTCAAATCTGTAGAACTTTATTTTATGATTTCATCCTGATGTCCTTCTTCCTCCAGGGCAAAAAGTCTGCTGTGCTCAAAGAAATAATCATTGCCACAGAATGGAACATACAATATAAAACTGTAGTGGGCCTGTAATTCATTAGAATAATCCCCTTTTCATTATAAACGGCATCATTTAATGCAATTCAGAAATCTGACTGTGTCCAAATGAAAATAAATTTGAGATTCATTGTCTTTTGAAGTAGAAGCTATTACAGAGCTTTGTTCCTCTGATGTTTAGTATAATAACTGCTCTCAAACTAAATTTATTTGTAGCCATTTTATAAACCTTTATTCCTCAAAAAGCCCTTCTTTGGTAGTTGTCTTTTCCTCATACTGGGACACCATAAACAGATCACTTTCTGTCCCCACATTGCTAGTGTGAACTAGTATAATTCATTTCATAATTTCATGTTCAAAACAATTATTCAAATTATAATTTTGGTACTCATGCTTGGAACTGGGTACTTCATTTGGGAAACTCTTTAGGCATTCACTGGATGTTAGTAGAGAACCAACACCTCAGTGTAGTTAGTTATTTCTTGTTTCTGTCTTGTTTCCAGTGTTTTAACTCCCCTGAGTATTATGTTCAGAATCTGAACTGAAAATGAGAACATCAGCTCTACAGTGACTTCTTAAATCTCTTTATCTAAATTAGAACCAGATTTTCAGAAATGGGTGTATGGAAATACACAGGGATCTGCTACATAAGGTGCAGCTATTGTATGCTGAGTACTTTATGGATGACCCTGCTTCAGATGTAATGTTCAAACCCTTCAGGGAAAACACTCAAGACCTTACAACTCATCCAAGGCTTTACAGGACTTCTGTGTTTGCTGGCTTTAGGTCAATAGTTTTATTTTCAGCAGGGAAAAAAAATGAACATTTCAGCCCTGCTCTCCATGCTTAAGCTTCTACACCTGGGTTCCTGTCAAAAGTATCTTCAATGAAAAACGCTGCCCTTCACCCAGCAGATCAAGCTCTCTTATGAGACTGCATCCCCCCATCTGCAGGAACAGCAGTGGCTCAGCAAGGGGGAGGAAATGCAGTGAAATGTAGCTCAGCCCAGTGATCTAATTTATAGGGGAACATACGGAATGAACTTGAACTATAAATCCATAAAGACTTCTACTTCTGATTGAATATTTTGATAGTCCAGGGTTTTGTCTGGAATTTTTTGATAATTTGTTTTGGTTTTGTTCAATATAAGAAAGAAATTATAGAAGAATTAAAAATTCTGTCAGAACAGAAATTCTGATTTCTCAACCCAATGGGTTCTGTTACTGCATTACTGACAAATAAAACCAAATGACTGCTACTAAAACACAATCACAAA
Organism: Drymodes brunneopygia; assembly: GCA_013400955.1. NCBI lineage: Eukaryota > Metazoa > Chordata > Aves > Passeriformes > Petroicidae > Drymodes > Drymodes brunneopygia. The sequence continues at coordinate 75,497 of VZTZ01002415.1, read as the reverse complement.
TCAAACCCCTCTTAGTAATTTCTAATTCTGCCCTGGGTAAAATCAATACTAATTGCCTGCAAACCAAGATAAAAGTAAAACACAGGGAAGACTTAGTTCTCATCCTTTATACCCACCACTTACGATACTGCAGCTCTCATTTCTTGAAAAAGTAACAAGTGCCCTCATCCAGCAGTAGAATGCTTATCTGGCAATTAAAAGGTTCTTCCAGTATTCCAGTATATCAGAGAACTTCCTGTATCTTATTCATAGCAATTGATGGAAATATAATTTTGGACCACAGAAGCAAAAGGGCAGGTGGTCAGGAAATCTGGGGGAGGAGGAGGCACGTTAGAACCTGTGTTTTAGCCAGAGGTAGAATTAATTAGTACCAAGGAAGAATCAGCAGGTGAAATGCCCAAGAGCTGCTGAAGTTTCTGTGTATGTGTGTGTGTGTGTGTGTGACTTAGCAGAATGCAAGAGTGACCAACCCTCAAGCAAAAAGACCCTGAGAAATCCAGAAGGGAAGATAGCCATTGGTATTTTATTACAAAAATAACCTCATGGAAATAACGCTTTGGATTTCCTTGTGCAGTGTTCTGGGTCTCAGCCTTAATGAAAATCTGTAAGGAACATCTGGAAGATCTGTTTTCCCCAAACATGTATTACATACATAGCTAAAAATAAACAATCCATAACCTACTGCAAAGAAAACCAACAAACCAACCAATCAACTAAAACTCCCCCAACACAATAAGATCACATTTCTACAAATATTTAATAATGTGCTATATTCATAGCAAGATTGGGGCAGGAATATACCAGCATAAGCCCATCACAGTTAGCTGGAGTCTTTATTTTAATCCGTTTGTGCTGATCTAGAGTCCATGGCTGAAGAAGTGAAAATACAAGAAAAAACTGGGTCAGCAGAACAGCATATTGACTGTAACTAAATAAACACATATATTTTTCAAGTGTCAAAATACTTCTCATTGTTATGCTTTGAACTTCCAGCAAAATGTGAATTACTTTAAAATGATCTGGAATCACTCATCCCATATTACAGTGGTAATAGACCCTTCATTTCTCCTCATGAAGTAGAATGTTACTGTAGGGACTGGTAAATTTGCTGCTGCCTGTTAGTCAGGATCCATCAATCACACTGCAAAACCCAAAACAAATCTAACTTACCAAATGAGAATAGCAAACAGAGGCAGAATCCATTGTATTGCTATTCACTGAAGTTCTTTGCCTGTTTTTATTCCTCATGTTGCTTTACGAAACTCTTCTAAAGTTTCTTTTAGGTAGGAGGAAGTAACCTCACATGCGTATTGTATACTGTATGGGGATTAGCAGCTCTGTTTAAGGCCAGGGAAGAGCATGTGTGAGATGAATATGATAACTGGGCTGTTTTTCCTGCAGTGATAAAACCACTGAAAGCAACCATGTGCTGTCTTAAACCAATGTGCATTGAAGACACAGTAGCATTGTTAATATTTGCTTTCATGTGCATAATCAATCCCTTTGAAGTTCAGCAGCCATGCTGATTACACTGAAGGATGGGCAAAGAAAAGTTTCTCCCCGTTTCCTCTGACAAAATAAATATCCCCACTTTATGATCCCTTCAGCTTTGATCTCCCACTTTGTTAACTTTATATAAGAGCCAGTGTTTCATGGAGACTTACCTAAAAGGAGTATTTTAAAATAATTACCTGACTAGCATGCTATAACCATGAAAATAAGGCAGTATTTCTCAGACATGGTATATGCTCTGTTATTTCTGCCTTCCTTGCTCTTCTACCATGGAACAACTTTGTTAATATTATTTTGGTAAAAGCTTACACGTTTTCTTCTCATCTCTACTTCTTGGGATGCTACAACTGCTCATTAAAATGCCTAATGTCCTGACAGCTACATTCAGCCCTGTGCATTTGTAAAGCCTGAATTAGGTCCATCAGAGAGCTTATAATTTAATTTGTATAGACAAAAACAAGCACTGGAAATAACTGAAAAACAACCCAACACTTCCAAAGAGGAATATTGCTAGGGGGAAAAAGTAATGTTGCTTGATCCAGTTGGAAGCATCAGCTAAGCCTCCAATCCCTTTTACTGAAAAAGCAGGCTCAGAAACAGGTCCAGAACAAAACCTTCCCCACTTTTCCTTTCTGATTGTCTGTCTTCTTCATGCTCAGGACACAGCACTTTAGATAAACCTCCTGGCTCATGTGCCTCATAGGCATTAAGGCTGGGTCAAGGGGTAGACCTCTGGCACTTTCAGCTCGTCCAAGACACATGTTGCATGCTTCCTGCCTTACTTTGCGAAACATTTTTCATGCTGTCCCTGTCTTAGTCCAAAGTGTAAATACTTTAAATCAAGAATGCTGCCTAGTTTACAAAACATCAGACAACTCACATGAATTCTAACTTATCGAGGCATGTTCATGTTATATTTCCTAGAACTGCTATCACTAAACGATGTATAAAAGATAAAACAAAACCTTCTAGATTTATTCAAACCAAAACAATCCAGAATCACCCAAACCTCTTCATTAGCAACACTCCCGTGCCCCCGACCCCAAGGGCCTCACCTGCACAGGAGACATGCCTGCTGCACACAGTAGCAGCCGTGCAGGATGCAGCCAGTACAATACATCCATCAGTGCTCCAGGACTGAGGCTGGAAAACAACTACTGTTTAGAAGGTAGGGCAGTAAAATATTTTAATCAGGCAGCTCAGTTGCAGACAAACAACTGAGCCAACAGTTGTCTGGGAGCAAGGTAGTTAACAGCAGCTGACACAGCCTGGAGTCAGCACTGACAGTAGTTTTCCCCTCTGGCTGCTTCCATAAAATCAAGGCACCTGTGATGCCTGTTGCCTGCCCTCCATAACCCTCAGGGTTTCTGGAGTCCTCTTACAAGAATATAAGGAGTTGTTGCTATAGTAATTATCCCCTACCTGTCAGCACCTTGGAACCAAGAGGAAGTTTGATTTGTATTTGTCTATGTGCAGAAACAGGTCACCAGAGGAAATTGGTTTTATTTCAGTTACCATACAGGTGACTATAAGCACATGGAGGTTCTTCAGACCATAGCAGTGTAACCCCATTAGTCTCTTCTCTGTTAAATTTGTGAGATTCATTTGTTTACAAAGAAGCTGAACTCCAGCAGAAGTCTGTTCTTAACTCTACGATAGTTCATTTTAAGATCACATCCCAGCACACTAAACCTGACAGCAGCAATATGAGCACCAACAGATGAGTTGGGTTTCTCTCCAAATGTGCACAAAAAAACTGTAAGAAAACAAAATGCCAAACCCAAGTAAGTGACTATTAGGAGAAAGCAACAGTCCTGCCCATCTGGTATGGTACATCTTCTAGCTGTTTCTTTCTATTTTCATGGTGTCTTTAATAATTCCTTGTCTCTCCCCCTTCCTTTCACTGGACCTCGTTCTTTATTTTTATAATTTTTAAGAATCCAGCAATGATTCCCCCTGTGACTTGTCACAACCTACTTGTGCTGCCAGTCTTCTAGTGGCTATTCTGCTTCCAGTGTAAAAACCCCCACTATATTACTGCATTATAGTTACTTCCCAGTCAATTTAATAGAATGAGTTAATATTTTCATCAAACTAAATAAGCATTTTCTTACCTTGTTTTTTGGAAAAAGAAATAACAGGGAATGCACTTCTTATTTGCCTTGGTTATCAAGGCGTGAAGCTTTGGGGTCAGACTATGCTTCCACAACAGTACAGCCATTTCTTTGAAGTGCATTCTCTGGAGTAACTTACTGGTGTAAGAAAGTAGAATCTAAAAAAACAAGGAAGGATATGTATATGGAATAGAAATTGGTAAGTTTTGGGATGCAGCAGATAAATCCATGCTATTCTGATGAAGCAATCAAATTTGTCATCCTGGAAAGATCAAGATACCAAGAAAGCTAGAACAGAAGTCCAAACAAAGCACAAGTGTTAGTGCTCTGTTCACACTAATTGATGCAGTCCCACAGTAAGATAGTTTGATCAGTGCTGCAGGTGCAATTACCTGCAGAAGATGGTGGATGTGATTATAGTGAAAGACTGCCTCCTCCCTTGCTTGTCTAGCTGTTCTTATTATAGTATCACAGAATAGTTTGGTTTGGAAGGTCCTTTAAAACTCATCTAGTCCTACACCCCTGCAGTGATCAGGACCTTCTTCAACTCGGCCAGGCTCCTCACAGTCCCATCCAATCTGGCCTTGAATGTTTCTGGGGTTGGGGCACCACCTCTCTAGACAACCTGTTCCAGTGCTCCACCATGCTCATCATAAAATATTTCTTTCTTATATCTAGTAAAAGTCTACACTATTTTAGATTAAAACCATTACTCCTTGTCCTATTGCTATAGGCCCTACTAAAATGCCTGTCCCATCTTTCTTGTAAGTCCACTTGAAATACAGAAAGTCCACAATAAGGTCTCCCCAGTGCGTTGTCTTCTCCAGGCTGAACAACCCTAACTCTCTCAGCCTTTCCTCACAGGAGAGGTGCTCAAGCCCTCTGACCTCTTTGTGGGCGTCCTCTGGATTTGCTCCAACAAGTCCATGTCCTTCTTATGCTGGAGGTACCAGGTCTGGATGCAGTACTCTAGCTGAGGTCTCACCAGAGGGGAGAATTGCTTCAACAAGTTCATGCTGCAGTCAAGACAGCAAGTTGAATTAAACATCCTGAGATATGTCTTTCAGCCAGATCACAACAGGCAAGCTAATAATGCAGATAAACAGAACAAAATGCCTGTATGAAGTTTCACCTGTCAATTGAATTATGCCCCTGAGAACTACTCAAGTGAAACTTGGCCAGCTTGTATGAGTAAAATGATAAAAGATACCTCTGACAAAGGCATGTTGTTCAGAAAAGGGCAGTGCAATTTTGGGAATTAACTTGAAAATGAGTTGCCTCCAAGGCTCCCTGAGAGGAAAGGTAATGTTACACCTCCTACAGCTGTCTCTGCTGAAGAATAGTGTGTAAGCAAGATGTTCTCTGTACCCCACACAATATAGCTCATGGATTTACACCGCCTACTGAGATACAGTTTGAATGCAGTGAGACAAGAATGTCCTCTCTGATGTCACAGAGAGTGAATTTGACTGAGTATTTAACAGACAGAATACAGTGATCATATTTTCTTGTCAGTTTTTTAAATAAAGAAAAGCAACATTGCTGGATTTGAGAAGTATCAATTAGTTGCTTCATTCATAGGTCCCAGCATTCCATTTATCCTCTAGAGTATCTCACTGATGTGAGTTTTCTGAGAGGTGTTACTTGCATATCATGACAGTAACTAGCCCCTCATACTGCCTGTCAGGAGGTGGTGTAATACACAGGATGAGCTGCATGATTACTCTCTGCCACGAGTGAACACGATGGCAATCCAACTTTTATCATTCCACTAATGTGCAACCAGCTTTCTTGTTGGCATGGTCTCAAGATGAGTCCCTGGGATGAAAACACTGATTAGCACCTCCATTGGCCCAACTCAGGCCCCTGTGTAGTTCAAGAACTACCAAAAGCAGCAGTGTGCCTCACATTTAATAGATGTAAGCAGGCTTGTAGTGATTGAATTACACAGTACTTCATCACAGACTGAATGGCAAGTTACATTTTCCCTTTGGTAAGTTGTTTTTCATTTTAATTAATAATTTATTAAAAAACTTGCTCTTCTCCCTTAAACATAACACTGCATTCCTTGAAAAGGTTGGCACAGCCATATAGCTGAAGTCTATCAGCGTTTCAAGTACGGCACCAACTCATCAGAGCATGACCTCCGTAGAGGGCTTGACAATCACAAGAAATTTACTGCTCAGAAATTTACTGAGCAGTGTGGTGAATATATTCTCCCAGGGAATCCTAGCACATCTGCTCAGGTACCCATATGCACTTCAGAATAAAACTGGCTTTACAATATTGGCCTCCTTTCCGTAGTTTACTGTGACACCTCCTTGTCAGATTAGCTGTCCATTTCCATTTAAGATTTCATTGAAATTGTGGGCAGAACTGACAGGCACCTTCCCTCTTTTGTTCTACCTGCAGTTCAGTGTCATCCATTTAAGGCAATATGAAAAGACCAGCACTCCTACACAAGTGAAAACAAATGTTTTATTTACAGGAAAAAAATCTGTACACTGTGTATACATAAAAATATACAAAATCATAATAGAAAATATAAAAAGTGTTAAAATGTATACAAACACTGCTTAAAAATGTGACTCCTGTAAAATCTTAAGCTTTGTTATTAGAGTACACATTCATTTAAAAAAATCATCATACAAAATAATTCTCAAAGCTATTAAAAAAGTACACAGTCTATATTTGAATAGTTCAATGACTACATATTTTAAGAGTGATGAGATGATATGAGAAAAAGTAAGGCTTTTACACACAACTCTTATTTCAAGAACAAAATTCTGATTCTGATTGCTAAGCCAGAGAGAAGACATCCGCACTGTCAAAATTCATTAAGTGAATCAGGTATGCCCAGACATGGGCTACTTTAAATTTCAAACAGTTAAATCAGGTATCCTCCTTGTGTGTGAGAGGACAGATGCTGGGAAAGATTCAAATCATTTTAACAGCAGGCTCCTGAATGACCTACTTCAAAGCAAGATTTCATTTAAATATGCATCAACTTTATAAAGCATGAAGGGAAAAATAGTAACCATTTATTGTTGCAGTCACTGCATTTAATACTCCTTTCATGGTACATCTGTGTCACTGTTCAAATGGCATTTTCCATCCTTAAAAACTTCTGAAGAAAAAAGAAATTAAAAAGCCCACTATGGATTGTTCCACACGTGTTTTGAATTCCTGTTTAATTCAGTCAGTCTCTAAAATGACTGTGTTCAGTCTGTGCAACCAGTGAGTATAGACACTTGTCTTCATTTAAAAAAAAAACAAAAAACAACTCTTTTGGTTTTCCTGACTTTGGCAAGAGATGTACAGCAACAAGTTCAGAATTTAGATATCTTCACCAAAGCAAGTGTCTTGACCAAAGACAAGCAACGCTTAAATTAAATTTGTACAGTGAGAGTGTACATTAGAGTGTTTATATCAGCCCTCTCCCTCTCCAAAGGTACATCATGGTAATTTCACTGAATTTACCAGAGTTTCTACTGCATAAAACTGCACAAGGTAGAAAAAAAGATGTAGTAGTTTAATCCAAGGAAGGACTGAGCTATGAGTTTATGCTGAGGTAACCTTTAGAGCTATAGAGGAATGGAACAAAATAATGTTTTTTTTCCTAGTAAAAAGATTTTGGCTTAAAATGAGGCAAAATATTTTTTTTTCCTTGATTAAACAAAAGAATACCTCGATTTAACAATCCAAAACTGAATGCATAAAATGATAGAGCACCACAAGTCAGAAAAGTTACAGAATTCACAGTGGGGAAAGAAGAGCATAAATAAATTCAGCATAAACTCAGCGCATTTCCTTAAGCTGCTGCTGTGTTTCTGGTTTGTTTCAGTCAACTTTAACTGTTGTCCACAGCACCAGGGCACAGAAATGAGGCTCGACAGTGTTTGAAGGCAACTTGTTCCTACTTGTCAGTAAAACTCCATAAATTTAAAGCCTACAAGTGCAAAGGGAGCTCAGGGGCCCAATAGCAGAAGCAATTCCTTGGCTGATGATGCACCTCACGCTGCACCAGGTTTGTGCAAACCTCTCTTGTCTAGGTGCTGTTAGTGTGTGACAGCCACAGGGGAGAGCTATGAAGCCATGCCTGTATCTTTTCCCCAAAAAGCCCTATGATGTTGGTGAGAAAATGCACTTCCTTTCACATTGCTGCATTTAACATATGTGTCTAAAACCAGCACTCTCACGCATTATTTTTAGAAGATCAGTGGTTCAGTGTTATTACACATAGACTGTTTTAAATTTCCTGAACGTGTTTTTTTGCAAACTTTTCTTTGCCCACACAAGGGATGGGGAAATGCCCATTAATTCAGAAACACTTGGAGGGCTCTCATAAAAGCCAGCAATGCCAGTGCCACAGGGAGTAGGAAGTGGTGAGAGGAGTGCCTCTGCAGGTCCTTTATGTTTCCCCTTTATTTCTGCCCCTTCGCCCCTTGCAGCAAGTGGAGGGGAGCCCTCAATTAGCAGATTAAACACACTTGCACTTGTGCCAAAAACTGAAGGAGGACAAGACAAGGTAGGAGAGAAAATGCTCTTTAAGCAACCACAATGTGTTGGAGCAGGCAGACTAGTAAAACATCACAGTGGAAACCAGTGTTAGAAAGCCATGCCAGGCTCGTTTTTTTAAAGATGCCATCACAGGTTGGTCTTCCTCTTCTGTGAGCAAGTGTTTGCAGCACAGCTCTGCAGCATCTTCTGAGGTGATGGTGCTACAACAACCACATTTGCACTTGTGGAAGGAGGACTGACTGCCATATAAATAAGGATATGGCAAAGGAAAAAATTTGGCTGCAAAGGCTTGAGTGTGCAGTCCAGTAAATTAAAAATATACAGTCCATTATATAACATGTCAGACCTGGTTCAGCATTGGTATATAAATGATGTACTAAGTAGGTATGCTTAGCAATTGTTACATGAAACGTCATAATTTGCCTTGTTCTGTATAATCAACAGCTACGTTGATTATTCTGACAAATTGTTGAGGGGATAAATAATACTACATAATCCTGCTGTGGATGGTTGAGCAATGCAGTTAGTATTTTTCTTTGTGAAAATTGAAGTTAAAAGTTAGTGGTTGCAGGCCAGTCAAAGTGATTTTTTTTTTCTTTCAGGAACTCTAGAAGTTCCTTCTTATTGAAAAGTAGCATATTCACTGGTCTTAGAAAGCTAAACTCTCTTCCTTTACAGTTATGTTGTAGCTAACCCAGGATACAGCAGAGTGAGACATGTTTGATTGCACTGTTCAGACTTGCTTCTGTTTTGCAAACAGGGGACCAAACATATGGAAAAATAGATTAGTTCTGTGTAGGCTATCTATTCTCCATGCGTTTAAATAACAATGTTATTAACATTGTTAATAACATAGAATGGAAGTTGCCACCATACATAACATTAAAAGGAAATTGGTATGTACTATATCCAGAGTCCAAGGCTAGTATGAGTAAAACCTATTAATTTTGCTATGTATCAAAATGCCTTATGGGTAACTATCCATGCAACACAGAAGTACAGTTATTAGATCATCTGCACATAATTTCTGTCAAGAAGAATCTCAAAATCATCATAAAGCCAAAATGAAGGCTAAGTCCTATATAAGACCCATATTCTTCATTTTGAGGAAGGAAAATAATCCTTCCAAAAGATCCTCCCAGTAATGCTTCCAAAAGAGCTGAGTGAGAGAAAAAGGATTTTGTGAATACACTTACATTACAACTGAAGATGAAATAGCCATTAATGCTGTTTGCCTTTTTTTGCCTTTCTGGCAAAAGGCTTTTTGTTTAAGTCAAAACACAAAAAATACTTTCCACCACAACCAGTCAGCTATTCTTTTCAATGCCTCTTTGAGCTGTCTGCTTTTATACTGGATGGACATGAGTAGAATATAGCTATGTTTTTGTGTACACATATTCCTGGCTGAATTTACTCTAAAGAAAAAGGTACAGTCAGGTGGGAAAAAACCAAATCAAAACAAAACACTGAGAAAACCACTCCAGACCATTAACTTTTAGAAGTGCCTTAAAGAATATTGTCCTTGGGTGTTATGGATGAAAATATCAAACCATCTTCATATGCAATCCATTGTCAGTTTTTTTTGCAGGCATTACAGATTTTCTGGGTTATAGTCTTTAAAACATGAAGTAGAAAATGCTGATATAATCTTCTTTTGTCAGAAAACTTTTCCTTTCTGAACAGGAAGAAGTTGTGAATAGGTGACTTTGATACAGATACCAATGAAATACCTAAAAAATAATGTCTGTATTCCCAAATGCTATCTTTGTTGACAAGAGGTGAGCCCCCTCTATGCTTGCTTTCAGTGGGATGGGTGAATGCTGCACAGCCTCCTTTGGCTTCCTCTGGATCTTTTGTACCTGTGCAGACTGGGGGAAGGCAGCATTTCCCTCTCACACCTTCCTGATAGTCTTTTCAGGGAGAGTTTTTCTTCCTAATTGGGTTACAAATATGTTCTTTTTTCTCTAAAGAAATGAGATATTTCTCTCTTCCCTCTTCAGTCAGTGTGAGCATGGAGACTGGCACCAAAAATACATCCAGTAGTTTAACTGGTTTAGCTGTGTACAGCCATCTCCGACCGCACGCACTTCAGGGCCACCCTAAGCCCCTGCTCAGCTGGAGGCCTGAAACTGAGCCTATGTAGGAACAGGCACTAAAGTCTGTTCTAGTGAATGACTGCAAAGCTTGGAGTAGCAATTACTTCATTGTGGGAGAGTGTGAAAATCCCATGGAGCCCTGGAAAATGCTGCATTGTTCAACTGGCCGCTCTGTACATACATGAACAATAGAGGCTGTTTCACAATGCCAGGTTTGACAATTAAATAAATTCACTTAAAAAAAAAAATTACAGTCTAGCATATGTGGCATGAGACCACCGACAAACGCTGACAGTCACACCAACAACAATACATTATATTTCTGCCTAAGTATGTCCTTTGCACCTTCATGAGCTAAGCCTTTACTTTTTTTCTGTAACTATTTGCAAAGCAGTAATAAATACTCAGGCTCAGAAAAGAAGTATTTCTCATGCCTGCTACTTAATTACAATTTATAGACTCAAGACTAGATTGGTCTAAGATATATTTTTTCAAGTATTCTCTTCTTGTTTATAGTACGACAGTAGTACCTTATTGCACATTGTTTCTGAAAGACTTTCTTCTACAAATGTGGGAAATTATTTCGTTTGGGGCACTTGACAGCTTTGAACCCTGGCAAAATGACTTTCCCCTTGCGATACAGATCATCCTGCAAACCTTTGTTCATCCTCTGCACCAGGAGCTTCTCGTAGAGCAGTGGATGGTAGGCCCCTAAGGTACAGGCTGCATCGTAGTAGAGTTCATGGTAGTGACACAGGTCGGTCTGTCGCACTGAAGGGATGTACTCGTACACGTGCACTTCGTCACACATGGACATCATGATGAGGATACCTGCAACAAGAAGTGAGAACAAAAACGAACACTAGCTTTCACTTTTCTCGCAGAAATTTCCCTGCAGTCATCCAATCTGGTTTTTTTTGTTCCTTCTTTTCTTTGCTGTCACACACATTAAGTATTCTGTAAAATCATTAAGTGAAGCAATTGCTCTTTTTATTAGAGCAGCTTTCACTTGTCCCAGATACATAAAGACTGTGATCTCTGTAGAGTCAACAGGGTAGGATAACAGTCATAGAGAAAGAGTGAAAAGCCTGTAAACAACTTGCATATCACCATCAGCCTCCTGAGTGAGAAGACTGCTCTTTCCCACCTCCCCCCATTTACTCTATGGACTGTCCACAAAACATCCCCCACAGGAATCCTTGAAACATCTCCACCGTACTGGAATGTTGATCTCTCTTAGATCGAAATTGAACCAATTCCACTTTTCTCATCCACTTGCTTCTCTCTAAGCAGGAAGACCTGGCCAAACACATGCAGAAGGGCTTATAAAGAAACACTACCCATGTAGTGGTGACACAGAAGCCCACAGCTTCAGACTGTTCTGTGAAGAGTCTCATGGAGAGACACCAAAGATGGATTCCTACTTAGAGCAGTGCTGTCATAAGGAAAAGCCCCTGACCACTTCCTGCTCAGCAAGGAGAAATCCACAAAATGCCAACCCATTTTTTTCCAACCCACATGCCAATGGCCCACTCTCATCAGCACTGTCTTTATAGCCTTGAAACAAGAGAAATATTGCTGTTACAGCTGCACATGTTCAGACGGACTAATACCAGATAATGATCAACAACATTGCCTAAACTACAATATTTTCACACCAGTCACAGCTTCTCTTGCACAAAGCCATGCAAAAGGAAAGTGACATGAAGTAAGTTTTGGATGCCATTTATTTTTTTTAAGATTTCACTTACATTTGTATAGAAAATGCACTGAGGCACTTGTAGCACTAATGGTATCCCTGTGTGTTGAATAGGACTGTGAGCTCTCAGAGGAAGTAGCAGTATAACTCTGCTCACTTGGCACTTACAGATGAGAACTGATGTAACTGTTGCTTGGGGTTTTTTTCCTGCACAACAGCGTTGGCATCATCAACGGTGTTTTGGGTAGATCTCAGAAATGAAATGAATTAACATAAAAAATTATTCTGGTTTGTTAATTAAGCAAATCCATTTTCTGAAGTTTAGTTTACAGTTTGGGAATGTAGGGAGTTTAATGGCTGGCTAATGAAAAGAACCTTATTCTCTCCCTGCTGTGTATCATTGAATTATCAAAATGACTTTTACCTGCCTGATGTGCGAAGTAACTGAAAACCAATTACTTCTGTGATTAAATCTTCTTTTACAAAAAATTAAAGGTTCTGAAAATATTTTATAGTTGTTCTACACCTTTACACTCTACAGAATCTATCATCTTAGAAAAGCTAAGCATATCAATTCTGAAGTTCACAAATTTGAGTGAAATTTAGTCTTAAGCAGTAAGAAACACATATTCATGGTGAAAAAATATTTAATCCCTGTTTGAACAAAAAGCACAAGCTTAATAAACCAAGTTTCCTTGCCTCGAAGATGTTATAGAGATGCTCTGAATGGTAACCTTCCAATCAGCTGTATCTAGAATTGTTTGGTTTTTTTGTCGTTTTAGTTTTACAAATGCTTTCGTCAGCTTTTCCACTGCCAACCTCCTTTCTCCACTGATGGAGAGCCCACCTGCCATTCCAAGGTAACCGTTATCCAGCTGGATCAGAGGGCGGACGGTGGAAACGTGTGCAACAATGAAACACATCCAGAAACAGACACAAAAATGACATCTCTCCTGCACCCAGAGCCAAACCTGGAGCCAATTTCAAAAACTATACCACCAACATCTTAGGAAAACTGGCTCTGATGGAAAACACAAGCCTTAACCAAAGTGTGTTTTATTTCACTGCCACATTACCAAGCTAACTTTAAAAGTAATAAAGGAAGTTGCCATTTGTGGGATTGGAAAATTGTCAAGAACAAAAATTGTGACTCCTTAATAACAGAAAAATAGCTGATTAACTGCCAGGTATGGTTCAACTATCACAAAATTTTAAGCAATATCATTGACTTTCCTGTAAATTAGTTAATGAAGGACGTTAAAGTGGTAGAGTTTTAGTTTTCAGTCATCAGTGGTTCAGAGTCCTCCAGAATCAATCTAAAAGGCACACTGGGCTATCTAGTTCAGCTCCTTACCTTTCCTGCCTGGTTCCATCCAGACCATGTCTTGGGATTTCAGTCTAGGTTGCTCATACATAACCGTAACTTCTACTCACATTTTTGCTCATGCTGGACAATGATGTTTGGCAGGAGGAAAAGACAGTGACTTGGCAGACTATTTTTTGAGTGGTAACAGCTAATTTATAGCACATTCCTGTGTTGAAGTCTGAAAGATGAGCTACAGCAACAAGTAGAGATTACCACATACAGAACTGGCCCTGTGCTGGAGGCTTATCTGTCCTGGAGGAATCCAAAGCACTCCTGATACTTCCAGACCTTGCACACATGTCAAATGCTCAAACCCTAGTCTGGGCAAAAATGGGGGTCAGTGCTGGGCTGTTCCTCCTTTAGCACCTCTAACATTGCAGACCTCCAGCCAATGGAACCAACAGTGTGGTACCACCAGGACTTCCATCCAAACCATCTGTGGGTGAGATACAGATCCTGACATACAGCATCCTGACGAGGTAGGTCCCTCCACTTAGCTGGCACAGCCCCCAGATTCTCCCTCAAAATGATCTGCTCCTGCTGTTTTGCACAACATTAAAAAAAACATAAAACAAGAAAACAAGGGGATGGAGAAGGAAGGAAAAAAAAAGGTTGTTTTTGGAAAGAAATCCATTTTTTTTGTACAAATACAGTCCTCTCTAAAACAGAGAAGAAATGGTTTCATTTCTGTCTCATGCCTTTGAGTATGTGAAGCCCCTCCACAAGGGGGCAGCCCTAGTGTTGTAGAGCCATTACTGCAAACTCAGGTTACAAAAAATGTTATTTGAACATCTTTAAAAGAATATCAGCACTTTAGACCACTAGGACATTTACATCAGTCATGTATTAGGATATGTTCCGGTTTTATTCTATTTTTTTTCTAATGCCATGTGTCTAGGTTGTTTTTCCTAAGTCCCTAAAATAGGGCTGCCAACAGAGCTCCCTGAACTACAGGTCTCATGTTCTGTCCCATATTTTTTCACACCACTCTTTAACTCAGTTCCTCTCTTTGCTTGGTTTTAACAACATTGCAGGGAGTTACTGACATTTGTATCCAGCAGGTGTAAGTGTGCCAGGCTGTCTATATTTTCATCTACCTTACAACTTAGTTTTCCCATCTTCCCTTCTCTCCTCCACTTAGATTCAGTGATAATTTTTTTAAATCACCAATTGGTTTTTTCCACTTACATGACCCCCAAAATATTTTTATATTATGCTTGAACTTTTACATTTTGGATGCAGTCTCAAAGCTAATGAAGAGGTATATGCTTAAATGCTTTCAGACTTATTCTTGGTTCCATTAACTCGTTTTGCTTGCCTGTCTGTTCTGAGAAGTCCCACATTGCTTCCCATTTGTTATCTTTACACATTTCTTTGTGTGTTACTGCTTCCTAAGTTTCTCTTCTGTGGCTGAATTTCTTGGTGTTTTCTCCCACACCTGTAGTGTCCAAGAGTGCCTCGTTTATTTCCTATCCCTGTACTGTCCTCAGAGTTATGTCTATACACTTATTTCTTCTGTCTGTTTACTTTTCATATCACCCCCCAATTCAACATCCTCTGCATCAGCTTTGTTCCATATCTCAACACTCCTCCGGATTATCAGTATGAATGAAAACCTCATTGTCTGATAGCCTGTAGGATGAAGAAGTTCTGTACGATACACTTCAATATTTGTCTTTGCTAACAGTCCCTACAACATTTTTCAGTCAATGCACAATTATTAGCTATAAAACAGCACAGACTGTCTTACATATGACCTAAGGAGCTATTAATAAACAGGATGAGACAGTCATTGTCTTAACACAATATACAGTCTGGACAGAATTAATCTTACTGAGATGTTCATGCCCATCTCTGACCTTGCTGGTTTAAAACATTCTTTACAGACAAGGCAGGAGACAGGTATTTCTAGGGCAAAACTCATCTGACTTATTTTAGATATCTCCTTTAAGATGTGTTGAATTGTTCTCTTACAGGGAATTTTCCTGTAAGTATTGTTCCTCTCCACTGATTAGACAGAAACCAAAAATAAGAATGTGCCACTTGACTGTCAACAACCTTCTCCTCTACTCTCCTATGTCAGTAGCTTTTGGAGCTTCATGAAAAACAATATAACCGGTTTTTCCAGAAGCACTGTGACAAGAAATAAAAACAAGGTGTGACCAAATGTGCCCCTGGTGTAGTTACCCACACCTGAAATAGGTATCACAGCCTCCTTTGCTGTCAGCAGAAGAAAATGGGCACTTTTAGGAAGCAGTGCATGTCTAATGGATCATACAAGCCATTCCCCAGAAGTTCCTGTTTTTTTCTGTTGGCTCTTTGGGAAGCCTGAGTGGCAGCATGGATAGCTGCATTCCCAGTATGGGATGAAGATTTCACATGTTGAGGGGAATAAGGGGCTCACAGTAATATTTAAGAGGTACCTGTTTTTTGCTCTAATAAGTCTGAGGGTAACTAACACAAACACAGACCTGCACTGGAAACAGCTGAAGTTCTCTGACTTCACAAGTCCTGTTCTCTGACTGACCCAGACATGGAGCATACACATATGGCAAATTTATGTGCAAGGATTAAGCTGAAGGGAGATGTAGGATTTTTTTTTTTCCCAGCATTCATAAATATTAAGGTACAGGAATGGGAGTAAAAGCAGAGAATTATGAAGTATTTAGGGAAGCCAGTAGACATGCACAACTTAAAAAAATGTAAAACCTGAAAGGGAAAGCCTATAGGCTGTCTATAGCATGCAAACTTCAAAAAGCTTTTTAGATCTTAAATATCCAATCCATATTTCACATTAAGGAGAAGGTCAGGGTATCCAGCCTGATTTTAGCTTTGACAAACATAACTGGTGCTACCATACATTCAAAATTACAGCTGAAGATAATTCTGCATAGGCCACTCTAATCTCATTCTAATACCCTTGCTGGATTTTAGAAAGTCCCATTTGCATTACAACTGTAAAACTGGAAAAATGCAAAATAATTCTGCCTGTATTATGGCAGAACATTCAAAGTTGTGCTTTGAGAATGCTTTATAATTGAATGGCAAGGTTCATGAACACCCAACTGGATATTAAAAAAAAAAAAGAAAAAAAAAAAGATTGCGACTATAGAATACTCTTTTAAAAATACTATAAAATATATTATTCCAAAGAAATGATATGGTTTTCAGAGAAACAGTCAAATGCAACTTTGTTATAACAGTACAATTGTAGATGCTAAAACAGTATTATGTATTTTGAAATATTAGATATTAGTATTTCAAAATCCTTAGAGAAGTGTGTTATCTCTTCTTGGCCTTTTGGTTAAGATTGAGTGTAGTGTAGTACTTTTATTTTTTCCTATTTGGCAGATATCTATGGTGTCAGAAAGTGTTTGGTATAGTATAAACTCGGTCCAATTGGCACAAATAAACCAAGCTTTTACAATCTGCACTGAGAACATTTAAACCAGAATTGTATGAAGATTAAATTCCTTGCATGGATGGTTTTTACAAATGAACATGTATTATGGATTCTAATCAAAGGGAGAAAATGTTTTTTCGATTTGTTCTTGGCAATTTGAATAATTCTAAAGGTTTTGATTTTCCAATATGAATATTGTATCGTATGATTAAGCTCAGTGGTTAGCACTCTAATTTAAAAAAGAATGTTTTCTAGTTTAAAGATAAATAAAATATAGTTTAATATACCTGAATCAACAGATGCTGTATGAAAGCATCTAGAATTATAACTGTGACTCAAACATTTATCAAGAACACAGAATCATTTTAACGTAATGTAAGAGATGCTGAAAAGATTTAAATACACATAATCTGATTATTATACTCATAATGTCTCATTTCACACACATCATAAATTCAGTTACAGAAAATAATTTAGCTAGATATACTAGTAAGTTTGTGTTTGAGAATCTGTGTACTTGAAAGCAGTACAAGTAAGCATAAAGCATTTCGAACATATAGTTTTCCATATGATAGTCTACTACTATAGCCTCTCTTGATTGGATTGCAGGTACCACAGGAAACTCCTCGGAAGCTGGGCCAAATGTGCCTCAGTTATTCTTTGGAACATGCAGTAAAAGTAGCTCTGGCTTTTTAAAGCACTTTGTTTCTAGAGAAAGGTTCTTTTACCTCTGTTTAGTTCACAGACTATGTGAAAGATACTAACCACAAGAAAACCATATTATTTATCAAAGAATTGTCACCAAATGGCCCTATGCCTAAGCTTAATAATTTGTGCAATACTTGTCATCTTTGATGCATAGATACTAGCGTTACATAGTAGACCTAGAAAATTACACATTTATAACTTGGTGAATGCAAAAAGCTCTACATTAATCACAATAATACATTCTGTAATACGAGCATAGACTGGAAAATGCTGACCAGTAATATAATGTAATTCTAAATGTATTATTTAATTTTGGGTCATACACTAGAATAATAAAGATTTTTTATGTGATTTAAGAGGAGAATTTGCTCTTTTATGTCTGCATTTTGTGGAGTGGGAGATACTCAAATTTCAGTGTGCTTTTTATTAGAGTAAGAATAATTTGAAGCTTATGTATTGGAGGTATTATTTATTTGTGTGCTAACAGTTGAACAACACGAAGCTGGAAAGAGTGAGCACTACTTTGTTCCTGCACCAACCACTGGCAAAACAGCTGAATAACAGCAACAAAGGCAACTCTTACTATGTCAAATTGTTTCTTTCAGTTCATGAAAGTGCATTTTTTTCTAAGCAGAGCTGGAGATCAGCTGTATACTTCTATGCAACATGCTCTCCGAAGCCATTTTAAATTTGAGTTCTTAGTCATACAACAACCTGCTAATGTTGCAGTGTAATGATAGTCTTGATTGTACTATTGTCTTGATGCATGCAAATGAAGATTATAATAATGTTATCAACTATTAATCATGCATAGCTGTTAAAACTGTAATATCAAGTGTAAAGCCTCAAACATTTCCGTTTTTCCAACAATAAAGTAATCTGGGCTTAGTTATTTTGTGTTCAGTGGATTGTATGTTATCCTAAGATTTCAAGCACACAGAAAACTATCACCTACACAGACAACCTAAAATGTAAGAATCTACACAGGTCATGTTTTGATTTGGGAGTAAAAAAAACCCAAAACAACCCAAAATACTGCAGTCACAGCTTTAAGCTAGCTTTTAAAAAGATAAAAGTCACTACTCTTATAGAGTATATAAATGTGAATTTCAATTTAAGTCACCCACCTCTGAAGAGGTAAATTAGCAAAGTGTACTGATGAGCTACAGTAAGTAGGAATTATAGAAAATCCACTAAGGAAACAGTGGACAGGAGCAAAATCTCCACAGGAAAGCCTTTATATAATCTTGACATTATTAAGAAGCCCCCAAACTTTCCGAATGCTAATGTACCACCTCATCCAATGAACACAGCAGAATGCTGCTCTTGAGAAACTCTGCAGTTTTACTCTTGGTCTTCAGACGACAAAAATGTAAGGTCAGAATAGACTGTTTACATTGGCTACCAAAGAGGGCACGGGAACAGCCAGGTCTTACAGGAGAATGGAAAGAGCAGACTGACACTTTATATGTGATCAGATTCAATTAAAAACTGAGCTTTGATATGTACAGACAGAAGGGCGGAAGACAGATTTCGTGTTTCACGGTGAAAGACTAACTAACAGGAAGTGAGAGGTGACTTACTTCTGTTGCCAAAAAGTAGGGTAAATCCTTCCCTAGCAACAGTGTTAGTTTAGGATTTGCCAGTGGAATCGGAATCTGGGGTTTGGTGATTGGATGCTTATATCTCTTCTGAGAAAAATGGCATTGATCCAAGTCCAAGACAAGATGTAAACATATCAATACTCATTTAGCAAGCTTATTTTTCAGCCAAATGTGAACCAACAACTTTAACTGTGAAAAGCCACCATGGCAATTGCCTAATGCTAATGCAAGATGATGAGAATACTGTGCAGAGATTTGTTTAGAAGCATGAAGCCAGCAGCTGCAAAAATGATGCAAAAATATGAAGGAATGGCTTCTCAAAGCTCTTACAAGGATTAAAATAGGAAGACAAAGAGTAAATTATTTATAATGTGGAGGGACATTAGCTAAGCTATAACATGCCACATGAGGCAAAGACACAACCCAGCAAAAGTCCATGCTGGTGTCTCAGCAGCCAAAAAGACTCCCAGATTAAAATCAAAAGGTTGGCTTACCCTGTTGGACCTTTACCCACAAATGGTCACCCCCCACAACCAATCCTGCTCTCCCCATCCTCTCATCTCCCCTCTACAGCTGGGACATGCACTCTGTTTCCCTCACCTCAGTCAGCAGCTGTCAGATGCTATTGCCTCTCCTCAGCAACACTGAGCTGATGCAGAGCTGACGTGGCAGGGTTTTAAGGAGGCATTGGGTCCAGGTGGAATTGATGCAAATATAGGGCAGTCCATACCCCAAAGGAAGTGCAAAAACCATTCTTTTTCCTAGCTCCCATGCAGTGAAAAAAACAGGGGGAAAAGTTCCACCTCTTGTCTCTCCCTTTCACTCCTCTAAAATCAAAGCATGTGAGAGACTACCTTCCCCACTGGCCCCCTTTCTGAGAGATTTAATATTGTTGTGACTTAAGTACTGTAATACAGTTATTAATGATGTTAAAAGATTCCCCTGACATCAGTCACTGTGGAAGGATGCTGACTCATTGCTGCAGAAGAACACCATGAGGACACATTCCACCAACATCCTCCCTTTGGCAAGATTCAGTTTCTTATAAATAGTCCTAAGAGGCAGGAATAGATACAATTGTCAGGTGAAAAACGTAATTAATGAAGGAACAGTGTAAGACCATGCTAAAATATTCTTGACATTTGTGAAAAGAAACATTCTGATGTTTCCATGTTTGAATTTATATATCTGTCCAGTTTTGCAAACTGGGCCTACTGAAGGCTAAAAAGCTTGAAACAAAGTGCCTCACTTGACTCAGAACCATTTCTGTAACCTTTTCTATATGATTAGCATCATCATGGTCCATGCTAGAAATTTCTTCGATTCAGAAACTTGTATCTCTGTGAAAATTCATACCCTCTATTTAACAACAACCTATTTTCCTTCATATAGCTGTTTAAAGCACAGTGGTTATTTAGTAGTGTGGTCATTTAATGAATGATTTTCTCTTCTTGAAATTAAGACACTCATATTTTATGATGGCCATCATCACTTACTCAATCTTTCTACTAATTCTAAAGGAAATAATTTTATAGATTTTATAAGAATCAGGTAGAAGCTCAATATCCAGGATACCCCTTTCATACAGGTACACTCAATTGTGTCTCCCAGCTTCAGTTCCAACAGGATTATTTGCTGCATGAGTGATTGAGAGATACCTGACATGAAGACCAGCATGACTTTTCAGATTTCTGCCAAGCTGCATTATATTTTTCATGCTTTATCTTGCCCTTTATGTTCCTGACAATATGCAGTTGCTGTTTCTGTGCTTCCTCTGTATTTAGATTATGTTACGTGAGCAACGCATAGACATTACATTTGATAAGGTTACCAAAACAGGAGGACTCTCCCTAATAAAATATTTTAAATACATCTATCAGGACAGTAGCTAGTTATGAAATGGGGTGGATATGACATCCAGTAAGCTCATCTTACCTTGCTTTTTTTTAAGTTAATAATAGCCCACCAAAAAGCACTGCTCCTTGGAAAAGAACAACATAAATAAAATTCCCACTAGAGAAGAAGGCAAATTTGCATCTGTATACAGAGTATATTTATCTGTACAGCTTTTGTTGTTAAAATTTTGCTTGTTTAGTGGTTTATATTTTCAAAGCTTTCTCTGCTTGAAGGATATTTTTTGTCACTAACATTTAGATTTGGGATTGAAGATTGCTGTTCTATTCTCATGGTGAAATTAATTCCATTTCTTCAAAGAAAGCTTTTAAAGTGTTTTTTATGTATGGTGGAAGTACAGATTGACAGCACAATGATCCTCTTCACTATTCTTACAATCAGCAGCTGTTAACCTATTTTTATCAACAACTTCAATGCTACAAGAAACACTTTTGCAAAATGTGAATGCAGCTGGGTGAGATCATTCCACATGAGCTGTCTTCTCCCTGTGAATTTTTACAAGCAGGTTCCATAAAAACCTTACTTCAAGAAATAAACAACTTCCAAGCCCCCCTCCTACAACACACAAGGCCTCCTTTACTTTCCACTGATGTTCCAGGTATGCACAACCCACTCAAGGCATGGATGGGCATCTCCCAGACACCTTTATGTCATCCCTCTGGGAGCTTCTTGCACCCTCTCCAAGGCCTTTGGTGTGCTCCAAGGTATTCTAGGATGCCACTACTGCATACAGAACCGAAGATAAATGCTCAAAATGTGGTTTTCCCATATCAGATGCAATCTCAGGTGTCTTTGCTTTCAGATTCAGATACAAAGAAAAAAACAAACAACATTTTCTGCCTGCAGCAAATACCTAGATCAGTATCACAATGTCAGTGAGGAAAGGATGGCGTTTCCAAAGAGAAGATGGTATTTGAAGCTCTACTGCCCTCCAAGTCTAGAAGCATAAGAGAGGATGACCCTGACTCAGCCTTGCCATTCTGACTACTTGCATCCTTTAGACCTTCACAGTCAGAACCTACTGTACATCAGATAAATTGTTCTATTGTATGTGGGCAGTGTCAAATTATCCCCCAAGAAATACTAAGGAAGGACAAAAAAACCACTACTGCTTCCAGTGAAGAAGTGAAGTACTCAGACTGACTACTGGAAGTCCTTGGCTTATGTAGGGAATACAGCTCAGCCTGCCATTGACTTCATCCTGTCTTTATGATCTGCCATTTGCTTTCACTTGTTGTCCGAGGATTCTCTGCCCTGTGATCCCAATGAATAACTTCAGAATTTAGTAGGTTCTCAACAGATAAATTAATAAGGAATAATACAAATTTCTCATAGATATATGTATGTTTTATAGATATGGAAGGCATACTATGGATGTAAAGGGCAAGAAAGCAGAACATCAAATTCAATCAACTATTTTCTAGTTGTCATACTGTGTGTTTTTGCTAGTCATTGTTTCTGTATAGAGCACCAAGAACAAACAGTACACACGTGTGGACCTGATGCTCATGCAATGTATGCATTTTAAATTTTCTTTTTCATCCAACATGTCTACTGGGACCATCTTTGATACACCTACCAATAAACCCTGAAGAAGGAGGGTTGGGCTGTATCTTCTCTTTAGTGTTCTCCTGAATGATGTCCCAGAGCTGCCATATAAACTTTGGATGGAGGATGTAGAATGGCTGGGTTGGATTCTTCCTGCGATGCTGTACGTAGGGAGTGAACAGATTGTAGTCTGGCTTCTTATACCACTGGGAGGAAAAAAAGATGTTTTTTAATAGTATTAAACGTGTTTTGAACACTACGTGTGCAATAGCATAAACTGGCTTCATTTGGGCTCTGCAGAACAGAAGCAAAGGTAGCAAAGGTAGCAAAGCAGCATGGATGCTTCTGCTAGAAAGGCACTCCTCACTCTGGGCTATACTCTTTCCTTTCTTCATACAGAGGCTCCTAATAATTAATTGACTGCTGTGGGATGAGCCAGGACCATTTTTCCCTCACAGATCCACATTAAAGAAGAGGTTCAAAGAGCTTTGACATGATATCTGGGCCTGGGAGTGAATCTTTCTCTGAAAGCATCCCTGTCCCTGACGGAGGCAGCAGCAGCGTGACGCAGGCTGATGGCAGCCTGCGTGGGAAGCAGGCAGCCTCTGGCATCTGTTGCTAAGGGAGTTCAGCAGAGGAAGCCTTACTTTCTACTTTGCAGCCTGCTCAGCTCCAAGCTCCCTGTGCCAAAAGCCATCAGATCAACTTGTCTACTGGAGCTGCAGCAACAGCCAAAGTAGAGACTCCCCCAGTGACAAGCAGATGGACATCTGCTGCTCTCAGTGAGGGGGTGGAGGCAGGGCACAGATGGCTATGGGACAGTGGACATAAAGGGAAGACTGGTGGCAAAGAGGCCTGAGAAATCAGGAAGGCACCCAGATAGATCTTCACTAGGATGTTGTATTTTGTTTGGGAAGACAGAGGAGAAGGTGGGTAAAAATGGATGCAATTTTCCACCTTTCCTGATAAAACCTCCTTCTGAAATCTAGCAATGTTCCCTCCCTGGCAAGCACACAGAAAACCCACTGTTATGTGAAAATAGCAATGTTTTGTCAAACAAATGCCATCATTCATCCATCCTAGCATCTCAGAACAGTCTATTCCAGTATAATTGCTGGCTACTAAAGTTTTTAACCAATAAACCAATTTTGACCAATTCCTATAGACATAGCATTCTCTGCTCAGATAAAGACAAAACCTGGGGTTCATGGTGAAAAGGGAGAACCAGGAGACTAAAGTAGTAAATTAATTTTCTCCAGTACTTTCAACTAATTGGGAAGAAAGGTCTAAGGGGATATCTTACCACATTCAGATTTGCAGAGTAGGGAGCAGGATCCCAGGCTACTAAGATAACATCTTTATACAAGGAGCTGTCGACAAAGTGATGGTTTGGATTGGTGAGAATCTGCAAACACAGAGGCAAAGAATTGCACAGCATTAAAAGCAAATGGGATCCAGAAAAATGGCAAAATCCTTCTCTCAAGTGAACAGTCCTACCCACACTGCTGTTTGTTATGCTTTAGTTCTGGTTGATTTTAAGCATCTTGTTTTGTTAAAAAAATATACAAAAAAAAGCTTAGCCATAAACAGCACTCATGACAGTTTGAAGTAGCAGTATGCTGAATTACTCTCCATCTGTGAGGGATGTGATGGGACCACTTAAGATGCTGTGTAACTGTGTATCAACATTACCATGTATTCTGGAACTTGAAAATGAAAGCTCCAGCATTTCAGATCACCTGCGGGATCCTCTTGGACACAGAGCAGCTTTCTTTGAAGGGCTACAGCCCCCAAGGGTAATGTCTTTCCCTGCCACCCATCCCCAATCACCTTTCTCATGGCTTTCTCATTTCAACAGCAAATCAGTCTCATTTCAATCCAAAAATGCAAATTAGACCATGACTGTACGAATTGGTATACCTAGAAAAACAATTCTAAGAACAGGCATGTTACGGAGCTATTTTTGAAGTAACTGTCATTTTGCTCTAATCTACTGCTCTTCATCTTCCAGTACTTTGCCTGATCATCCCACCACACTGGAAGTTTACTCTTCACTCCTGATGGCTCACCCCTTCCAGGACCCTCCATGTCTAACTAGATCTCTTTGATTCCCGGTGCATCCAATGTTGGGCAGTTCAGCATTGGTCAAAACAACACGAATTTTGTTCCAGCTGTTAAAGTAATCAACATTCCAGACAAATAAATTCGTAGTAATTTTCATTTCCCTTTAGGATCCAATGAGCCATATTTAATTATGCATATTTTTCTTCAGAAAAACAATATTGTTGCCATAGCAATATTCTTCCTACCATAAACTTTGAGTTTAATGATTTCCATCAGCCTTCTACAGTAAGAACAGAATTAGTCATGCTGCTATCAGCATCCCCAACTTCATTTCTCAGAACAATTTTCACCTCAGAATGTAAACTCCTTTTTTGAGTATACACAGCAAATTGACCAAAAGGTCAAGATTTTAAAAGCTTGGTTTCACACTTACCACACAAAGGAGCTCTTACTTGCCTTTCAGTAAGCAAGAGTCCTCTGGAGGAGTTGTCCACACAAATTTCACTCCCAGTGAGTCTGCATTCATATGTATGAGTTTTTTCTGCAATAACAGTATCTGTTGCCACTGCACAGGCTTCCTTCATGTCGTTTGGGTTTTCACAGCAGGGAATATGAAGGAAGAAGGGGCCACAGCAGCCTTTCAATTAAGTGAATGCAGGAGTTCCCAACAGTGAGGAGGGGAAGAGGAACAGAAAACCTGTATAGGTAACCCAGCTGCTGGTACAGAAAGCAACTTCCAGCAAGTGGCCTGTGCAGATTTCACTGGACAAGGCTACTTTCTCAGCAGGTGGCCAGACTATCATGGATGGCTTCTGACCTCTCTGAAGGAGCATAAAGGTGGTGGCAATACAAACACTTGTGAGGAAGCCATGTGAGCTGACCTGGCCAGAACTTTGCCATGCCCTGTGTTTACTTGAAAGGCCTTATGGTGAGCAAGCCTTAAACAGTGCAGACCATGGGACCCTCCATTACCATCCCAGTGGGTATGTACTGCAGCAGCTCTGGGAGCCAGAAGACCCCAGTCTGCCCTGCATGGAGAGCAGCTAATTTAGTAATTTAATATCTCTGAATTTGCTAGGGAGCTGAAAAAGCTCAGATCACTCCCTGAGAACCTTTCTTTTTTCTTCAGTAGGGAGTCTACTGAGTCTAGTAAACTATAAAGAATCTCTAAACCTTTCTCCTTTCCCAGCTCAGGAGTTTAGGCATGGTCAATGTCAGGACATTGTGGCTAACAGTAAAATGGAGAATCATCAAAGAAAAGGAAAAAACCCCAAAAAACCAAAAAACATTAAAATAAAATAAATGAAAATCCATGTTCCCTGATATGCTGATTACAGCACTAAAGGCAGAATGAGATTTCTGCTTTCTTCTTATTATTTCTGCAAACAAAAGAAAGGGGGCATATTTAACCCAAATCACTTCAAAGACCTAGTCTATTCTGCAGCCTCACAAAGACCTGCAAAATGAGTGTGAAGGGAATGAAAGCGAACAGTCCTCTTTTTGACGGCAAAGAACATGAGCTTATACACATAAAAAACACATCCACCAAGAACACACTTAGCATGGGCAGTCACTCAAAGCAGAAGAGAAAATGAAAACATAAAAATTACAGTAACTGAAAATTTTGCTCTCCTTCAACAAGAATCAATATGTGCACAGCGTGCTGCATGGCCAACCATACTCCTGGTCTTGACTAAGTAAACTCTCCATTTCATTATGTCATAAAATTTCACAGAAATTCTGTTGCTGATTTTTTGTCTGCATTTCATAAAGAGGAAAGGTTTGTCCAAGACTGGAATTCAGGCAATAGCATTTTGAAATTGAAAATCTAATCTCAACCATAAGGTGTCACTGTAGCTCAAGTCACAATTATTTATTTACATCCATACACAGAAAATCCCATTTTCTTTTGTTTCCATTCAGATGAACAAACTCACCTGATGTGTAATACCCAGTACACATTAAAGTTTTTTACTAGTTCTTTCCAATTTTTTAAACAATGATGACTTGCCTAAAGTTACACAACTAAGTTCCCATTTCTTTTACCTTCCAGCAAGGAAATAATTGGGGAACTGGAAAATATAAGCTTTGGGATCACCACAGCCTGAACTTCATGAAAATCCTGGAGGCAATGCCTTCTCCAAGAGGTCAAGGTCTTCAGTACTGACAGCTCTGGCATCCTGCAGAGCCTTTACAGATTAGTTCACATGAGAAACTTCACAAACTGGCTCTCTGAAACAAGCTATCGAGTCACTCTACACTGACAGCAGTGCAAACATCCCTGCAAAGGAAAACTTTCACCTTCTCTGCATCACGACTGTTGAATCACTACCTGCTTCCCATATTACCCAACACCTTTTCAGAAGTTATTAACCCACTGTCATACTGTACATAAGAGACATTGACTTGAACACAGAAAAGGAAGATTTTACCTGAGAGTTAATGATCCGCATGGTTGTTTTATTTCCGACATCTTTTTCATAGCCACGTGTTGGAGCAGAATTAAATCTTAAAACGGCATCATGAGAATCTAGAAGCATAAATGAGGGGTAAGTAACTCTTTTTTCTGAGTATACAGAAGAGTAAAATAAAGCCAGTTATCTAAGCTAATAAAAAACTTACACATTTGTCCTAATCTGGATATTCTAAGGATGATGAATGTTCTGCTATGCACAAACAAAAATCCTCTTGCATCTGCCACATGTTATTAACAAAAAAGCCCACCAGGAAAAAAGTTCAGAATTATCCATTAATTTAGCATGCAATACTTAAACACTTCTCTTAACTGGATAGACTTAGTGTGGGAAGACTATTAGTACACCCAGTACACACAGTTGCCCACTACTTCTATCACAAAATTTGCAGAGAATTACTCCATGCAAAAGCATGTAAACTGCAGGGATATCTAACTGTACATTTGAATGAATAACAATGCTTAACTATAAGCTTGTGATTCACAGTATTTAATAACACTTGAAAATCTCAGACTACCCCAGATCTATTAATCATACTGTGGACTTATTCTCAAGCTCAGTACAAATCTTAAAGAGCCTCTGTACGGAAGCCAGCCCACACATCTGCTCACACAAAGAAACCTCAGGATCCCTTGATAGCAAAGATCTGAGAGAGCTGAACTGTCAAAGCTTCTCCACAAGCTGTTGACCTTGGAGCCATGAAGAAGAGAAAGCAGCTCTAGGTCAAGTATGGGTCAAGGGTAGACACCATGTGCAAGTCTCCATTGGATAAGAGATAATCACCCTCCCAGTGCTTCTTTTAAGCAGATCTCAAAGCCCAAAAGGTGTGAAGAAGAGCAAGACATTTTATCCACTGTCCAGAAACACACAGCCCCTCTTGATAGCCTTCAATTTGGTCTGTTTTTATTCCTTCTATTGATGGAAGCTGAGAATATGATTCAGGCCAAAATGGGCATGAAATTCCTTAACCCACAGGTAGTTTGTACAACTGTGTAGTCACTTAAAATGTGTTGTCTGTAGCTCAAAAACTGGAGGAGGTAAAAGTCTCCAAAGATAGCCAGCACACCTCAGTGCAGTCTTGACCTGATCCTATCCAGCTGGGATTTTTCCTCCTTTATTCTGCACTTCTTGTACTCCATACAAGGAAACACTGTTGGCATGCAGCCAGCAGTCTGATCTCAGACATACACGTTTGCATTAATATGTCATGTCTGAAAAGAGGGGTTTTGCCAGATGCCCACCAAGCCCAACTCCTCAGAACCTAAGGAGTGGAAGTTTTTTCCATGTCCCCATGGAAATCCCCATGCCAGGACAACCCTAGCCTCAACACCTAGACTTCATCTGTCAACCATCTTGATTGTGTAGCAACCAGAGGAAATGAACAGAAGCTACAGTTACTTCACATATTTGGAGAAGGAAAAGAAGAACACAAGTTTCTTGTAATGAATTTAAGAACATATATTTGGACTGGTGATTGACAACTTTTAGAAAATCTGTTGACTGACAACTGGGAACTGGATTATGAAATGGGAATTGTATAGTTTGCAGCTTAATTGAGAGACAGGGTGATGCATTTCCAACATCACTCAAGCTGGTTCTTCGTTTACAGATGCAAAACTTCTCCTTTGCCAAAAATGTATGACCAGGACACAGCTTAACACGGATAATAGCTGGTTTTAAATAAACTGATTTTAATCTTAGTACATATTTGTAGATAAACATTTTAAAGATCAAAAAACATTTGGGGTTTGATCACAGATCCCTGTTACTTCCTGTGATGCCAAAATAATTGGTTCCCTCAAATAATAGCATGATCACAATGGGAGTGTTTGCTATACTCGCACAGTATTTCCATGCCTACTTTCATTTAAAAACAGTCAGAGGGGTGGGGGAGAGGAGGGCAGAAGGCAGAAGAAGGAGGCAGAACACAAATTAACACTTTTGCTTGTGTTTCTAATAGGAGCACAGAAGAGGGAGCTAAAGGCCTATGAAGGGAAATGTCCTTCGCTGCTTCTTTCACAGGTGGTTTTTTTTTTCCCCTTGGGAGAATAAACAGAATGGTTTGGGTGGGGAGGGACCTTAAAGACCATCTAGTTCCAACCACCCTGCCATGGGCATGGGCACTTCCACTAGGCCAGATTGCTCAGAGCTCCATCCAACCTGGCCTTGAACATTTCCAGGGATGGGGCATCCACAATTTCTCCGGACAATCTGTTCCAGTGCCTCACCACCCTCACCATAAATAATTTCTTCCAAACATCTAATCTAAGTCTTCTCTCTTTTAGCTTAAAATCACTCTTCCCTGTCTGACATTGCTGTAAGCAGTCTCTTGACTCCCCACAGTCCATGCCAAATCCTCTCCTCAGTCACAGGTATCTGCCCACAGCCTGAGAGACAGTAAAAACCTTCTGTTATTCCTGGTACCCCAACACTTCCTTGCACAACATGTACGAGATCTGAAAATTCTATGTAGGCTTTTTCAAACCCCATCTTCCTCACTTTAGGTGGCATCAGATGACAATTTCCCATTTAAATCCAAAGTTCTTCTGGAGAAAAAGGCACAAGCTTCTGTGCCCAGAAGCTTCCTAAGAAAATGGGTACACAGAGGAGCAAGCAGGCCCCAGGTACCATGTCAAGCACTCAAGTCCATGGCTTGGACCTGGGCTGCACCTGAGTGTGCAGATATGACCTGAAGCATGCTGTAAAACGTAATGATGCAAATATGTCATAATGTGCTATGAATTCTACAGTACAGCACTAATCCATACTGGTGTAAACTGGGGGTACTGGGGAACACTGACAGAAGATTCTGTTTCAGTCAAAGATGTTGGAAAAGGTAGGAACTGCTAAGCTTTTTCACCCCAAAGATTTCTAAATCAGTGAGGCTTCCTGTGAAATTGGGGATTACCCTGGTGTGATTTTAGTTGCAGGCTGGCTGGGCACCTCTATTGCAGTAGTTTGATAATCCTAGCAGCTCCAACATATCCCAGAGATTTAAGGGAAACCTATCTGTGTCAAAGAGATGATACAGAGCGATGAAGCAAGTATTGGGATGTGAAGTCCTGGAAGATGGAGTGGATTAATGAGTGAACATCAAAAGGTTTTTTTATAGAGCTGAAGGAGATAACTGTTCTTGTTCCAGAAACAAGTTTGAGACGTACGTTTCATCCTCCATTCAACACTCTTAGCATACTGCACAAGTACTGCTAAAATGAAGAACTACTGAGACATTAACACAAGAAATAGCATCCATCTTTGAAAAGAAAAAATAAAACTGACCTGTATTAGTTTTATGGTCCCACCATCCTTTTCTGAATAGCTACTACAAAACTCTCACCTTGGGGGTGGGGAATTCTGAGTGACACTGACATCTCAGCACACCTGTAACCTCCCTGACTCAGTGTGGAAATGGAAAAAACAATGGGTGAACATACTTGAACTCATTTAAATTCAGTCTCAGAAAAGAGGCCAGGGGACTTGATTTCAGTGCATGAAGCTACTCAGGGGTCTGAATTCTTTATGTCTGTAAACTCTAAACCGCAAGAGATGAAGAGGACACTCTACTGCTTCTTGACATGGAGACAAACGTCTGGGACAGTCATACATCAGCAGTTTCTCATGAGCCACTGCAAAATACAGACCAATATAACACAGCTTTGCAAAATAAAGCCTGAACATGGCTCCAATCTGCTGAAGAAATAAATGCATGTTGCACACAAATGTTGAATATGGCAGATCTGATGAAACCAGGGCTACTACATACATACTACATACATACATACATACTACAGGCTGTAATATGATAAGAAGGCATCATTGTTTCTTTAAATTAGATTATGACTTCAGGCCTGATTTTCCTTTCAGTTATATTGTTCTGAAAGGGAACAGCTTTACTGAAGTTCATTAGTTTACACTCATGCAACATGTGAAAGAGAAAAACCAGAATTTACAGATCTGTGCTTGAGAAGCATGAACCTTTTGAAAGACAAACATGAACACACACACATACACCTATATATGCACAAATGAATAGATGCATTTCACCCACCTATTTCATCCCCTAGAGAGGAGTTCAGTATTGCACCAGCAGACATAACTACTGCACAGCTCCCAAAGCCATGTGTATATAATTTGCCCAGTGGAATCTGGGGAACGTGCTTTTCCCATCCAAGAGTGGAGAAGGGAGCCTCCTTGCCATCTATTGTTTTCACATTCACTCTTTCTTTTAGCTCACAGAATAGCTGGTTTCCTGTCAACTTGGAGTTTCGTTTCCCCTTGAACCGCACCCCATGCTTATTGGTACTCAAATAATCTTTCATCGCCTTCTGCAGTCGAGGGTTTAGCATCTTGGAAGAGACATCCCCTTTCCAAAGCTTGTAAAGAAAGGATTTCGACATTGTGGAATACAGCCCATCCCAGTCATCAGATTCATCAAGCATCTGGCTTCTCCTATGCTTTGTGCTCCTTCTCCTCATTCTTCTCTGATGGCTCCAGTTGTTCTGTAAAATATTTCCTTTTGGATTATTCACGTCAGCTGAAATGAATTTTTCTATCTGTTGAAGGTGGCTGTGTGACTGAGGCTGACCAGCAGCAAATAAATAATCATCATTCACTTGATAGAAAGCACTTTTTGATTTTCTTCCTAACTGGGAGGAAAAAAACTCATCTTCATTTCTAAAGGCCTCTTCCAATACAGTCCATTTCTTAGAATTTCCAGTCCCTGATTTATAAGTACCAAGGAGATCTTCATTAAGAAGTACCTCATTCCCATCAATGGTTTCAGAGAATGATGGGTCATGAATGGCTCCCATGATGACTCTCTGCTTGCCCTGAAGGGGCAGAAGTCTCTTAGTTTCAATGTAAGAAAAGGAACTTGGAACTGGTTCAGCAGTGTTGCTATCTGTAAAATAGATGAATATCACCAGGAAAAGCAGACCCCATGCAAAGATACCAAAGAGCATGAATTGTTTCCATTGCTTCAAGTTAGGTTTCATGGCAATGCCTTTACCAGCTCCTCTGTGCCTTGAAGTATTGGTGAAGGAAAATGAAACCTGTAAAGAACATCAAATACTATTAAAAATTGTTCTAAAAATAAAAACAACTCAGAAATATCTTAACACATATTGACAGACGGTGCAGAATTAATCTCCAAGCAGTAGCACAAAGGATTCAGTAGCAGAAACAGAACTCCAGAGCCCGCAGACACTGTAGGAGTGACACGCTTTGGCTGTAACCACACCGTGACAGCTGCTAGCTACAAAAGAAGCTGGTGGCCAGTTTCTACAGTAACACTGGATCCTGCCTTCAGGGAGATCATGTGCCTGCCTGCTTCTGCTATACCGAGCGTAGCATTAAGAGAGCAAAAGCAAAACCCATGCCTGGCTGCATGCACAGCAGGTACAATATAAGCTGTCTTCTCTTTACCACTGAAAGTCCCTATGCAGGGGAACTGTGAGCAAGCCTGTCTCCAAAGGGACCAGGCAGGGACCACAAGCCTTAAGCTGCAGCCCTCCTCTGCCCACAGCCTGGAAATGATGGTGCTCTGTGCATGTCATCAGGGGGTGAAGGGGAGAGCATCATACAAGTGGGTCAGAGGGGAACCTCTTCCTCAGCTGGTATGAACTGGCACAGCACCAGTGACTACATCATTTGTTGCCTAGTACCAGACCCGAGTAGGAACTCCTGTACCTCTGCTATGGATGCTGCATGCACACTGAAGTTGCATGAAGGGGTTGTGCACATCACTGTGTCAGGGATTTTGTATTTTCCAAAAAGGAGAATGGGTGGCACAACTATCTAAATACATTCCTTTAGGGTAAGATAGAGATTTACATAAAGGGAGTGGGTAGAGAATGGCAGACCTAGACCTGGAAATATGTGCCCTACTAATACCTGGGGGTTTCGGACAGCTTGTGCATTACTGGAAGGATGCATGGTCCAAATGAAACAAAGTTTGATGGAGGGGGCTGTGTTCCAAGGAAAATACATAACACATTGCTAGACCATTGAGCACACTATGCCCTTACACGAACTCACTTGCTTAATCAAGTGGTGTGACTATCAGTTACAAGCCTGGCTGAAGCAAATCCAGCCCTCCCCACCATAAGCCTTACTATTCACCTCCCTGCACCACAGTCATCATCAGCCTCAGTTGCTACACCACAGTATAACTCAGTGTACTAATTAGTGACAGATCACTTACCTGATCTGAATTAAAAATAAGTCAAGCCCCTTCTTCTGGAGTTTTCTTTCTAACCCATTTGTTGCAATGGCCACTTAATGGTGGGGCTTAAGAGCCACTTGTACCAGCCAGCTGTGATCAGCAAAGGGGGATGGGAGCAGGGGCAAGCTTGGATTTAATTACCAGCCTGTGCCTCAGGAGCCACCACCTCACCACACTGGAACAGTACACACAGCTTACACGCCTGTAATAACACACTGCCTGCTCACACTGGCCATCAGGAGGGACCAAAACCACAGTCACCACACGCTATCACCTTTCTGCAAGCTGCTAAAGTACATCGAAGCTGAGTGCAAAGTTTAAACTGAAGCTGTAACTAAGACTGTGTTTTCACATGAGAAAGAATGCAGCAGTAACTCCAGTGTAAGATGTTCTCTTCTCTATCCTTCATTCCTGCAGTGTGCCTCTGCTGCTGCCAACACCCCCGTGTATGGAACTGATACAGCAGGGGAAATACATGTTAGAGGGTTTTTTCTGGTTTTGCTGGTTTTTTTTTTAAACTGGGTCAGCCCCTTTATCCACTTGAGTGTGGTCACACATCCAGTTGTTTCAGCACAAATGGGGAAATCGCCTACCACAATGCAGAGGCGAGAACAAACCGCAGGTGGTATTAGCAGAGATACTTCAGGCTGAGTTTCTGCTGACCTCCTGAGAATGTGAGACCGCACTATTACATTTCCAAACAGTCTACTTTAATGATCTAGACAAAGCCTAGAACATTAGACAGACAGCTGGCTTTGGGGCTCAAGGCAGCATCCAAACAGAGAGAGGATTCATAAAGCTACGCTTGGATTACCAAATTTCATTGCAATTTCTAATACACTGAAAAAAAAATCACTGCGATAACCCAGTGCTCCACATACGTTTGGCTTGGCTCACACAAACCACATGGCAGCAAGCTATTACTCCAACTGACCCATTTCCTACTTGCACTCCGCTGCTGCAAGATTGCTCTCTGCAGTACCTCGACACTCCCACACCTTCCAATTTTAAATCACCGCAGGTGATGTCCTGTGGGAGTTGCCTTACACTATACAGCTGTTGTGCAAGTTAGGTCTGCCCTGAAGTTATTGCAACCTGCCCACTCATCAGTGTTCAGATGGTTCGCATTTTTAAATCAGCATTCTTTACCCTGAACTGCTTTCATCTCGTTTTATCATTTCCCCTGATGTCTTTCCCCAGCACTTTTCAACACGTGGCTTCCAAACCACTGTGCAAGTTAAGATTAACTCAGTCAGATGTTTCTCCTGCTGAATATACATTTCTTACAGGATCAGCAATGGAAGCATCTCACATGATCTTTTTAACAGATAAGCTTGCAGGAAGTCAAAGTTATAAAGGAAGAGGTCACTAAT
The DNA here is from genome assembly GCA_013400955.1 of Drymodes brunneopygia. Taxonomy (NCBI): domain Eukaryota; kingdom Metazoa; phylum Chordata; class Aves; order Passeriformes; family Petroicidae; genus Drymodes; species Drymodes brunneopygia. The sequence continues at coordinate 40,878 of VZTZ01002415.1, read as the reverse complement.
ATTTTCCACTGAGTCACGTAGCAAGTCCAGACACAATTTTAAGATAATCTGTAACACAATCTTACAGTTTGCTCATTCCTCACCTCCCCCCAGTTTTGTTGTATCTTATAACCAGGAGCTGATAGGAAATAGAAAGGTTTAGCCTTAATTCAGGCGTGAGACTACAAAAATTTCTAATTGACTGTGATCACATGTGTTTGGCACAGCAGATTGCCTCAGCATAAAAAATCAGTCAAGAGTCAGTATTCAGGTTACAATCTGAAAAAGGACTGAGACACACTATTAATTATTTTTAAATTAAAGCAAACAAAAATCTGCCCCGCACAACACTTATATCATGAAAGCACACTCATTTTGATCAGCATGCATATATAAGCATGCATATGCTTAGCTTCTTTGTGCAGCAAAAAAATAAAAAACAAAAGAAACCAACAAACAGCACCCAACAGTATATTTGTCAACACTGCAAGCAAAAGGAGAGGCACCACTGAGAATAAATGGAAAAACTTCACACATTAACTACTGCAGAAGCTTATCTGCAATTCCTTGATGTGAGTGGGGCCTCAAAAAGGATACCCAAATCTCTTGAAGACTGGAGCTATGCAGGCAAATCTCTGTGCTGCTTTAATGTTTTTTGCTCACAAGAAATGCCTTGTCCTCCAGCAGTACAGCTGAGCTGGAAGCAAATTCAAGGTCATTACTGTATTAGTTGCAAGAGGACCTCTACATCCTTGCAGGATCTTGAAGGCTGTGTGTCGAAAGCTGCACTAAGTTCAGAGAAATATCAGTTTATCTTATCTCCCTCCACACTAAACATCCAGTCCTCTCCCCCTCAGCGCTTGCACCTTCTCACACCTCACAGTCCCTGGCTTTGAAAATGCTTGGGAGGAGAGGGCAGCCCTTTCACATGCTCCCCACCACCCTCCTGCTGGCAGCAGACCCCTCTGCTGCTCAAGGGGGCATCTGCCTCAGTACCATCTGGGGATGCACTTGGATTCATGCCCCGTGCTGTCTTCAGCAGCACATCTCAATTGCAAAGAGAAAAGCATTTGTTTAGGAAACCAGAAATGACAATTGCAATGAATTACACTGTCTAAATAAATAAAAACAGGTGGATTCATGGGTGTAATTACTGAAGTCCATTGGATGCTTCAGGAATAAGCTTCCATCTCTTTTATCTATGCTCAACATACAGCTTTTAAACTGTTAAAACAATTCTACACAAGTTTTTAAATTATCATTAGCATTTCTTTTTGTCTCCAACTTCACCCCCCTGCTGTAATAATCCTCCCTACTTACAGGCTGCTGGAATCAAAGCTGCTGCAGAGGAGGAGCAGAGGAATAAGTCTACCCCTGGGGGAAACACCCAAGACTTAACCCAACCCAGCTTCCTCTTCAGCAGAAGTGATAAGCCTGTTTGCCCCAGAGGCTGAAGACCTCATTTTCCTATATATCTCCTTTCTGATGGGCTCATTCAATCATTAACTGATTTAAGTTCCAACTACCATGGCTTTTTTTCTTTCCCAGTCTGGTCATTCACACAAAAGCCCTGGAAAACATGAGGCAAGGTACAAACCAGTGAAGTGGGCAGAAAGGGAAGACTTCCTTATTTGCTTAACAGAAGTATTAGCAGCAGCTATGAAAAAGAAATGCAAACCCCAGTGGTATCTTTGAGGCATCCCAGGAAATAAAAGCAATTCCCCAGTGGAAATTAAAGGTTGATTTTCCAGAAGCAGCACCCACTTGTGGGAAATTTCATCTTGCCACACTAAGATGCAAGAAACCAGAGTTCCTCCCCTCCCTTTATAAAGCCCATTGTTTTGCAACAAGGAGCACTTTTCATTTTTCTAAAGTAGGCCTCCTGACTATTTCTTAAATGAGAAGAGATGGATAAGGGAGATTTTTTAAATTCCTTTGAAACATTCCTTCCTTTCAACGCTGTCTATTGTTAAAATTAATTTGTACAGACCCTGGCAGCTCAGAGGTCAGGATGGTTCAAGTTGATGTGCTAAGATGTGCACTGTTATGTTAAACAGGGTTTTTCTTGGCTGCAGTTTTGCATCGAAGGTCACCACAGGGTTATTTGGGGTAGCCAAAGTTAGCTGTGGGCAACCATTCCCAAAGGGCTGAGAATCAGACCAAGGTTTATTTGATGGAAAGCCGAGGCGGCCTGAACAGATAGCAAATGCTCCGTTAGTTTGCTTCATCTCTTAGTCAGCTAATTCCAGAGTATTAAGAAACCTCTGGCATAGGGCAAGACAGCTAGAGGCTGCATTCCCAGGGTGGGGAATATACTCGTCCTCTCATGTGGAAAGTGCCAAACTGGTTTTAATGTTATCACATCATTTCTGCAGTGGAAGCCATACAGTAGGCAGCAACAGACAGGCAAGCCTGTGGGGAACAGTGGTTGCCAAAGATGTATATTAGTCTGTGGATGGCCTGGGCATTTGTCTTATTGGCTCTGATTAGGCCTCCTAATTAATGAATCTCTTTTGGACATCTTTCTTGTTAGTCCCAATAAATCTGGCTCTGTCCTTCAGGGGAGTCAAGCTGCATTCAGTACTTTTTGTGGCAACCTAAGAAACTGTCTTCTGAAATAAAGAAAAAACACCCAAAGAAATCTGAAGTAGGATTATTTTTTTTTCCAGTATTGCCTTTTAAACCTATATTTAATTATCTACTTTGAGAAAATTCCTATATTCAAATAATGGTATTGCTAACCTGAATCACCTACTAAATGTGAGCCAGGTGTCCCAAATCAGAGCATTTGGAAAGAGCAGTCTCAGGTTCTTGCTTCTGAGGATGCAGGCAGGCAGTGTGCCTGTTCTTAGGTCCTCTGATAAAACCTAGGATTTCAAGTTAAAGGGGGTGGGACTGAAGTGACTTTTTGGTTTTTTATTATTTATTTTTACTAATGACCCATTTCCAGGAGCTTAGGCTGTAAGAAAATTGCCAAATATAGTGAAACTTGCAGTAAAACTCACTCAAGCTGGCAACCCAGCAGCTGGAGAAATGCTCAGTGGGGTTTCTGCCAAGGAACGTGTCCTAGATTATTCTGTAGGAGCATGGGGGCTTGGATGCATCCGTCTCTGGGGCTTAGTGGAAGGTCAAAGTTATCTTTTATGCATCTGATACCTACTCTTCATGCTCCATCATCAAGTTCAAGCTACCTGGCATTGAAGCCAGCTATCACTTTCCCACAGACCACATACAGGTTGTCCGAGTGTGGGCTGACAGGAGGGAAGTAAAAACAGCCCTACCAGCTCTCAGCCTTCGCATGCAGCCTTTCCCAGGTCAGCCTCCACCTACCCAACCAGCAGCAGCTTTTCTCAGGAGCTATGACAGCAGCTCTCACTCTGAGATTCACCACTCTGGCCAGGATTTCCTCACAAATTTCAGGTCAGGGAGACAACTGAACCTCTTGGGCTTGTCCAGACTGGTTATGAGCTGACCACAGTCTTGTTATTCTAACTGAGGGTTTCTACAGAAATGTACTACATACCACTTCACATGAAATTCAGTACAACTTCAGAGTAAATCACTTCCAGGCTCTTTAATCAAAATTACAAAGGGGCAGAAGTGTCACACAGTTGTGTGAAGACAAGCAGTTTTCACAAGATAACTCAAATCACCCCTCACAGCCTCTCAAGGCGCCCCTCACAGAGCCACGTACTACCTGCACTCAGCCTTATCTACTTCTGACCCCTTTTTTTGCCGTTTGCTCTTGCCACACTTTTGCTGTGACCTGGCAGAATGATGCAAAGGTTCAAGGCTGCTTCAAGCTGCTGTGGATGCCAGCAGAGCTCAGTTCCACCACAGGACATGGGTGCAGAAACCACCACTTTGGCCATAGTCCCTAGCGTGCCCTCATACACAGTAAAGAAGCAGATGAAGTATCTTTACTGCCCTTGCAGATCTACCAGCTGGGTGTTTTGGATGGGCTTTGGTCTTATTTCAGCTGCCACAGTACTGTCTCTCGATCCAAACAGCAGAGGGGAAAAATCCACTCATATCTACATCAATATAAAACCACTGCAAATATCCAAAGACAGCGCAAGTCACTTTTCCAATGCATAGTCATGGAGAGATCTAGGTTTGCACAAACACCATCCCAGCAGGCTCCACTCTTACACCTCAGTAGTTCTTCTGCAGATCAAACCACAGAGCTGCACGTGGTTTTTCTGTGCTACCTTTGTGCAGCTCTCCTGCCTCTCACAAACTGCAGGTTGCAGAGGAACTGCAGTTGTTCCCAGGGGATATGATCACCATGAAGGTCCTAGGAAGCTGAATGCTGTGCAGACTGAAACCTCAAGCTGGCTGGAGACAAAAGCCAGCTGTGGAAACAAGGTGACCAGACTGATGGCCATCACTTACTTGCGCATCCTCCACTCATACATAACCACCTTATTAAGGGATTTAGTTTTATTGCTGCAATGAGGTCAATGAGGAGGAAGTGAGTTGTACACCAACACAGGGAGGAAGAAGCAAGGGCTGGGAGAGGCTGGGGCACTTGGCCAGGAAAGAAGGAAGCCTGGCTGCAGGGCAGCACAGAGGGCAGGAAGACAGAGAGACTGAAAATAAACTACACCCATAGTGCTAGTGGAGGAGCAGAACAACACCTGCCAGAGAGGCAGCGACACCTCAGCACCACAGGGATGAGAACTGGAAGTGCAAACTTCCTCCCCCCAGAATGATCACATTTCCCTTTGGAGAAAAACCATGAGAGGCTTGCTATGGCTGAGGAAAGGCTCTGGACTTGAGCATTCTCTGTTCCTCCCAAGATGGGAAAGAGGCTGCCATGTTCCTTCAGCAGATGGGAAGCCTGGGTGGCAGCAGGACCTACGCTGTGTCTTTCCCCCTTATTCTGGACAGCCAGTTCCAGGTCAATGTGCTGCTTCCTTCCACTCCTGTGATTGGGAAAGGGGACCCTGGAACACTGACCCTGGTCTTTGCAGGTGGAGCACAGCCCTTGCACCAGGGTACTTTCAGACTGAGCTTTGCAATGGATAAGCACCCAAAAGAGTTGCACCTATCTTCCCCATAAATGCACCCCATGCAGGGAGCTCCAAAATACAGGATGGTGCCTGAGGACACAACACAAGCAGGAGTTTATGTCCCTCTTCGGCACAGCCTGGCTTTCTGTGGGACTTATTCCCCACCCACAGAATAAGGTTTTAATCCCATTCCCTCCTGCAAAAGCAGAGTTCAGGAGCAGCCTGTGCTTATGTTCTGTTTTCATTTGTAACTGAACAGCATGGCAGGAACATCTTAATGCACCAAAACAAGACAGAGAGGCACAGGGAAACGGATAATACTACTCAGTGTCTAATAAAACAGAAGAAAAAAAAATCTAGCCAACATACATAACTGTATTGGGTTCCCCTCCCTCTTTTTAAGGGACAGCTTTTGATACCATACTTGCAAAAACACATAATTCAAAAAAGGAAGGAAGTGCTTTGAGGGTTTTTATTTAAAGCTTGACAGGATAAACGAATCACAGTCTCATTAAATCAAACAAATCTCAGGCTGCACACAAGACTAAACCACGAGAAATAGGACGTTACAAATCCTCATGCAGTTCTACACTTCCAGCACAACAGCTCATTTTATTTCTGCTCTTGGCAAGGTTAGAATAAAAGGCTTCTTTTCTTTGCTCCATAAATGTTTTTAGATGCTATATTACTTGAACTTAGCACAGCAGTAATTGCACTGAGAAAGGGCAATCTGAATTGCTTCCTTAAAGAAGGAAACATTTATACTAGCACACACATGAACAGAGAGTACAGTTACAAAAGAACTGTTTTTATCCCATCACAAAAAACTTGACCAAATTCACTAACTCTTCCAGGCACAAGTGATTGGAGGATTTTGATTTTCCATTCTAAAGCAACACTTGTGAGATATATTGATTATCCACATCTCTGTGTAACAGTATATTTTACGTCTGCCAAGTACGTTCTTATTGTATGTTTCTAACACTGTAGGCACTATTTTACTTTCCTTTTAATTACTAACTTCTTTATTAGACAGTAGTTTGTCTTTTTACGCATTTCAGAAAGCAAGCAACTCAGCCTTTGTTTAAAAACTGTAATATAGAACAATGTTAAACAAATTGCTCCCTATTTCTCGGCTCTATCTCAGTGCCAGTTCCCATTTGTTTATGTTAGCAAAGTAATTGCAGGAGGATATTTAGAAAATTATCATTGTTAACATCTCATTTCTATATATTCATATATATACATACAAATAACATACCTTCTATGTGCTTATTTGCCTTAGTTGAAAAGCTTGAATGAAAAGTTTCACCCTGGAAGAAGGCTTGCCAAACTGAAGGATGAAGTCAGTTTAGTCCTTGTTACATTACAATCTAAAAATGAAATTTCCTGGACTGAAGCAGTTTTCCCCTCTTTTTTGTATATTTTAATACTTAAGATGACTATGCTAATAATAAGCCAACCTACACTAGCTGGGATATTTTGATTGGCTTCCTAAAGCAAAATGAAGTGGTGTTAGTATTTCTTCCCCCACCTCTTTCTTTCTCTCTCCATTCTATCACTGTTTTATGCATGGCCATGAGCAAAATTAGTTTAAACTATGACTAGATCAACAGAAATCTCTTCTGTGGGGGACACAGCTGTTTATAACCTGACATGAACCACTGGAACCTGAATCCTACCTATCTGGAAATTTTACAGAGAAACAGGATCTCTAACAACTACCAACACAAAACTAGTATGAGCAATAGTGACAAACTAAGGTTGTTGGCTTCATCCCTTCCCCATCTGTCAATCATTGATGCCCACATGCAGCACACATGAAGTCTTTTCTTCCCTCCGCACTTGCCGTTCACTCCCTACAAATACTACTGACTTTACAAGACAGAAGGTAGCAGAAAAAACTAGGTTTTCTGAAAGCTCTGACACCATCAAAACAGAGAGAAACTGAAGTAAGCAAGAAGCAAGACAGAGCTGACTAGCTCCCAAGATTATTTACATTAGTTGTTTTTGTTATAAAAGTTAGAAGGATGGGATAAGACTGAGACCATCCTCACTGGATATAACTGTGGAATTACCACTAGATAGTAATTTTCACCATCGTAAGAGATAACAACCTAAAACCTTGTATTTTGAGATCTACAGGCTACTACGAATGAATCTGTATAAGAGTAAATACTTTACTTTCCAAGATACTTGCTAGAGGGGTTTTTTTGGGTCTTTATCTCTTGAGTAAAGTCTCAGTTTAAATACTGACTTTGAAATCCAAAGCTAACCAGTATATATGTAAAATATTCTCTTCCTTCAATTGTTCAACAGGTGGGATAATCAAAATCTTCATGAAAATATTTCTTAGTATTTCAAATGCTGGCTATGCATTTCTTGGTTTTCAGCCAACAGGAATGCCTTTGAAATATCACTGATTTCGTTAAAAAGCCCTCCTTCTAAGATTCCATTTAAGTAGCCGAGACATGCAAACCCCTGCCTGTCTTTTGCACACTCTGTTTAGGAGAAGTAGATGCATCTGCTGAGAAGGTGCTGATGAAGCACATCCTCTTGCCCAGCACAGAGTGTAGCCATCCTCTCATCAAGATGTCAGAAACATCTGAAACTCTTCCTCTTGTCTCGTCTCCTCTCTTGCTGCACTCAGACAACTCAGCATCCATGGGAACAGCCCCCTTCACACCTGTGACAAGGAGTAGCTGCAAGTGTGCCCACACAGCCCTAGCAAACCCAACTGCTTGCTTTCCCAGAGAGCCTCTTCTGAGGCAGTGCTTGTTTCTCTGCTGGGTCATGCCCTTTCCAGGAAACAGGAGTTTTCCCTCACCGTGGCACCATTTGCCATTTGGGAAACCTACTGGCAATACTCAAACCAACCACTGGGTGAGTGAAAAAAGTTTGCAAGGGTGGAGATGAAACATTTATGTGATTTTGACCCTTGCCTAGGATAAAACAACCCCAACCCTTGCCTGCAGCTTTTAAGTGCTAGAGGCATGAGACAAGTAATAAAATAAAGCCAATTCACTGCTAATTCACATCCAGAAGAAGGTTTTCTCTGCCAACATGAAAAGAGACTGTTCTGAAAAACAAAATCCTTGTTTTAACATAGATTGATTCCTTAGCAACACCCAATCCTGTCAAACATATTCGGTTGATGGGGTTTAGTCTTCCTTCAGTCCCATTCAGACACTAAATAAATGGGGAAAATGTTAGTCTTGTCTAAAAACTAACGCTTAATGTTTCTAAAATTGTCAGGATTCTTGGTTTTATTTTCTGATTTACATCTGTACTTCTAGTCAGTGTGTTAGCAGAGATGTTTTACTAACAGTTAAAACTTCTATAGACTATACTACACAGGATGACTGCAAGCAAAGCAAAATTTTCCTACTTTCATCAGGCTGGTTTGTTGGGTTTTTTAAATGTTGGAGAAAAACGCATTGAAGCTCATACTAAAGATGGGTATAAAAATGCAAAGAGACATACTAGTAGCAATCATAAATGATGTCAAGCAGTGACGAGACTCTTGTTCTGGTGTTCAGCTCTGTGCAATCTGATCCAAACTCTTTCAAATATTTCAGTATCTATGCAAAACAGTCTATTGTGCTTGCTCTGCTCTAAGAAAAGAGTAAAATTCTTACGAATCAGTATTTGGACATGAGGCAGTGCAGAAAGGTGCTGGTAATCAGGTAGGACACCTGTCACTACCTGTAGTAAACCTATCAATCACCAAACCTGGTTTGGTGAATTGATTAAACCAAATTCACCATTCCAATAAAGCAGAAGGAAATCTAAATGGGAACAGTAAATATGTTTTATTCCATTTTTATGCATTGTATGATTTCATAGTACTTCCAGTAACTGTAGTGACTTTTATTATATAAACCCTCCAAGTGTGAAACCTGATATTACATCTAACAGACCCTGGAGGGTCATGGGAGATGCCAGGTTATTCCCAGGGAGTAATGGCAGAACTCTGTGTGTTCCCATTATCCCACCAGTGCAAAGCTACAGGAGAATTCTGTAGCACCTCACAATCCTGAAGTGACTTTTAAGTAGAGGGATATAAAGATTTTAAGATGAATTTATGATCAGTTGTTGACCAGTCTACTTACAAACCACATTTATTCAAACATACCTTGTACCTCAAATTCTGCTTTTCCACTTAAAGAACCCAAAGCCGTGAACAGTAACAGCCACATAATCTGGGTTTTTTTACTTCAATGTAAGAAAACGAGCTTATCTTAAACAAGAAGGCAGACAATATGCTACGCCCTACAAGAACCAAGGGAAATATTGTTTGAAGTTAGGTGGGGAGGAGTGAGTACCCACACCCACAGATCTGAGGTTCAGCTCTGGACCCAGAACCCCACTGACAGCATTTGCACACAAGCAAGATCTCGCTGCGAGTCAGAATCTGGATACTGTCAAAATTTAGTTTAAAGATGCTGTGCTATTACAGATTTTCTCCAATTTTAACTACTTTTTCAGATTCTTAAACCTCCTCAGATTGCTCCAAAAGCAGCAGAAACTAGTAACAGTGAACTAATTTATGATGAAATGGACTTATCATACTAACTAGAGATAATTTTTTTAAGCTTTAATTGTTCAGATTTGATACAGCTCTTTAAGAATCCCATCCAATGTGCTTTCACAAATCTCAATGGATAGTATTTATCTGACTTATTTACTAATTACTTCCAAATTACAAGTGTCCCTCAGGTCTGAATCATTTTTGATGAAAGAATGAGCAGACTTTTATACCATGAGGGAAGAGAAATTAAAGGAGAAGAATTTGTATGGTTCAGATCAGGCTAATGGAAATTTTGATTTTTTTAAAGTGTTTTCTAACTTTATCACCATATGCAGTTAACAATTTGTATTTGCTAAGCCTTCTATGCAATTGGCTTGCCTAGATCTCCTGGGTTTTTTTAGTAAAAGGAGATAATCATTAAAAGCTATGGCAAAAGCAATATTCCAGACTGCAGATACTGTAAATGTCACAGTCTCCATAAACAAACTGAGTATGGACAAGCACATGAGGAATAATCATGTATTTTCAAGACACTTAAACAGACAATGCCCAAGGGCACAAAGTAAAGGAGCCCATTTTCCCACCAGTGGGTAACATATACAGTCTTCTTTCCAGGAGTTGAAGAATCCAATTTTATGTGAATTCTAATACAACACTTTTCTGCCAAGCATACTGTTGTACACAGTGTGTACAAACAGGCACACTTCAGTTTAAAATCAATTCACTTGGCTTGGGCATCAGAGAATCAGGGAAAAAATAGACTTTTAGTATATGATATTAGCTCTCTAAAAGCACTGTCTTTCTTGGAAAAACATTGTTAAATATAAAACATGTAAAAAAACATGTTAATATAATATAATTAATATAATATTTTATGTATTCTAGGTACTTTCTCTACTGCTACTATTTCTCCAGCATTTCAGGCAGTGACTGATAACTCCAGATTACAGTTGTGTCTCCTCTGGCATCACCATATCATTACAATCACTCCTTGATTTCCAAAATTCAGAGGTAGAACCTCTGTTCTGAACTCCACGACCTACGAACTACTCACATTGCTGGAAGTCTTGACCCAATTTGTCTTTCTCTTGATGACACTTTTATTTAGCATGCCTATTTCCAAGTCACTTGACATTTTCCCTAAGTACTTTGCATACGTGGGACTTGCAACTGTCTTCTTTTGTAACCTCACTTCAGATCAGTAGAAAATATGTGAGGAGAATCTTTTGCTTAAAAAGATATTGCATTTCAAAGAACAAAAACGTAACTTTTCTGTTTAGCAACTCTGAATGAAAAATTCGATTTCAGTTTACATCCCTAAGCCACAGTGGAACTGACGTGGCATTGAATTTTACTTTCTGAGAAACTTGGGCAGCAGGATAATGAGAAACTCTCTTGCTGCTTTGCTGCTACTGACCACACTTCTGCCTTATAACCAATTCCAAACAACTGAGGGGAAATATCACACATAAAGAGGCTGACTTTAATTCAGTGGTAAGGTAAGGAAGACCCCACACTTTATAACATATACAGGGTAGATTAAGCACTCATAATAGTTTTGTGTCACCAAACCCCAGCAGTGTCCATCTAAAAGCTTTCCTGCCCTTGCACGGTTATATTACTGTCTGGCTGTTAGCATTCCTGCTTTATTTACTTAAAATTTTAAAAGCCAATAAATAAAGAACTCATACCAAGGATTTAAGGGGATATTTTAATTAAAGTGTCATACTTTAAAAACTATTCTTTAGAAAATAAGTGAGAAAAATCAGAAACAGGGTTAAAGCATCTCAGTCAAAAAGCAAACTGCTGTGGGAAGATGCCTTTACTTTGTTGAGCTGTATCAGATGTCTATCTTAGCCATGCTGAATTTCTCAGCAGTCAGGGCTATGAATTACTATTGGCTGCTTGACTGATTAACCATGGTGCTGGTATGCCTGAGACCTTCCAAACACAGCAGGGTTTTTGCAGCAGTAGACAATACTATAATATTGCAGTATTACAGGCTTTGCAGTTTTCTATTCCTTCTCTCAGCTTGTGCAACGGGTTTACAACACTGCTTGGAAACTTTCATCTGGGAGCACAGGATGGAGCAGCACCAGTAGTAACTCAAAGCTTTGCAGCTCTCCAGCCTGAAGAGTGCAGACATACTATTTCTATAAACATCAAAAAGATAAAAATTCTTTGAGGTGACCTCCTCCTTCGAGGCCCTGCTTACTGAAGAAATCATGCAGAGAGTCACTATGCAGGCACTCCAATGCCATGCAGTGATATATATCTGAGCTAACTCAGGAATCAAAAGATGCATCCTCATATCTACATATTTTGCTTTGCCCTTCTGCTTGGATGGCTCTGGTTTTGGTGCTGTCATCACCTGAAGAATTTTCAGGGCAATTTCAACTGCAACTAGTTATTGTTTTACAAAAATAAAGAGCCTAATGTCATGCAGGACAGAAGCAAAGTTCCACATATACAGTGTGCTCTACCTAGTGCTAGTGTCCCTATTTATCTCATGATGACCTTGCAAGAGCAATATATATTCCAGAGACTGCAAGACTAAATTATTTTAATTCCTTGGTCCAGGAGTTTTCCGTAGAGTTTCTCTCCTGCTTGAACCTTTTGCAGACTGTAGTGGTATATGTGATCATTACGTGTTTAAGTAGCTGTGATCACATTACCTGCCCCCTGCACCCTTCTTAGTGGCTGCCTATACAGAGGCACATTGATTTTTAGCTGACTCTGTTGGTCTTTTCAGTGCCCCTAATAATAAAATGCCTGAGCAAATAGAAAACCTACTGATCAGTATTTTACACAGACACCCTTTAACAGAAATTAACCCATAGTACTCTACTATGACGATTGTATTTTTGGTGTGGGGTGTGTTAGGCAAGAAGCAGGAATGCCCCTCTGCTACAGCTGCTAGCCAGTAGCAATAGAGGAGGCAAACAGGGCAAAGCCTGGCCTTGCACAGACACACAGAGCACCTCCCAGCCTGATCGACTGCAGAGCTCAGCAGGTGTAGAGTGATCCTGCCTAAAAGACAGCCCCACCAAGCAGTGATGCACAGCACCCTGTCTCTTCAGGAGCAGCACCTCCTGACTTCTGCCAAGTCTCTCCTGGAGCTTTCTATAACTTAAGCCCCAGAAAGAAAAATACAGACAAGCAGTGACTTCAAACACTCTCAGCCCCTGCCTCAGGGTGAGGGCTCGTTCCAGCCTGACATCTGTTCCAGCCCTGCTTGCTCTGTCGGCACAGTGGCTCAGTCAAACTAATTCAGTGTCTTGAAATACAGCATATTTAGAGACCTTTGCTCATTTGGCTCCATCCAACAATAGCAAGTATCTGCAATAACATACTGTGGTCTTCCCATCATTCAGAAAACAGCACTCAGAGCAGAGGAAAGGGCTAGTACACAACCAGGTCCCAACCCTGTACAGAAGTCACTGCTAAGGTGCCTCTAACTTGAAAAATAAAAGGCACTTCCAGGCCCACAAACATTTTCTGTCTGTTTTCTAATGCTTACTGGAAAACTTGCAATTTTGAGAGCTAGACATTTCGGCCTACAGATACTTAGACACAACGAAGAGCAGCTCAAAAGCACACATGGAGAATACCGATCCCCACTGCCACCCTCACAGCTCTCCACAGCAAGAGCTGCCACTAGGGAAACCCTAAATGCCAAGCTGGCCATCAACCAGAAACATTTTTTGCCTGGAGGTGAGAGTATAACTAGGCCAGCAGAGACACTCTCTTCTACCAGCAGAGAGGGAAGAGCTGTATCAAATAGTGACCTCTCAAACCAGACACTCCAAAAAGCTCTCAGTGACAGTATGGTGGGAGTAGGACTCCAAGTGCAAATCCTTCTCCAGGAGTTTCAGGGCTAATGCTTCTGCCTTACCTTATATGCCTATAGCCAGCCATGCCCAGTTTGATGCCAACCTACATTGCTCTGAATTTATCCTTTAAAAAAAATCTGCAATAAATAGCAAAAACACAATCAGTCTGAACAAGCAGTGAACAATGACAATGGAATGAAAATTAACTATGCACAAATATTTCTAATGGAGAGATTAGCTTTCCATAACAAACTCTGGTTTTAACCTTCATAACTTCAACAAAGTAAAACCCAGTCACATGAAATTTCAGAGTCGTGGTCTCATGCCAAGGAAAGCTCGTCTGGAAAGTTTGAGGCAGATCGGCCAAGGCATCTTGAAGATATGAGAGTTCCTGAAAAGTGAGGTGTTCTCCATTTCTTGGACTGTTCCCTAATTTTTTTTGGCTCACCATAACTTAAAAATGGTTGGCTTAGACATTCCAAATTTGCTTGGCTACTATTGGTGCCTTTGACTAGTTGCAGGCTATTTTATTACTAAATGTGGGTTTGTGCAAATTCTGAGCACTGCAGCTGTTAACACCACATGTTGGCTTGTGCATGCCGCAGGCAAGCCAGCCTGGCCCACTGCAGGCTCCTCCAGCACCTCATCAGCTGGGCTCAGGAGGCAGCCCTGAAGCCCAGGACCCTTCACTCAGGTCCAACTGGGTATAAGAACTTGGCTGGACTTCACAGATTCCATGGGGAGACATTCTATCAAGCTGGAGAGAAGTGGTCCTGGGGTGCTTCCCAGCACCAAAGTGCCTCTCTTGGAAAGGTGAGCAAACACCAGACACAGGATGGTTTCCTTCCCCGACTTAGTGTTTCCTCTTCCTACTCCTTCAGTCCATATTTAGCCTTGGTCTCTGATGAACCCAAAAGATTTTCTCAGTGAACATCCACATAGCCCTTTCCTCCATGGATTACTGATCCAATCTGTTTTCCACTTCCATGCTGATGGCAGAATATGTGCTTGGGTCTGGGTGATTCTACTGCAGCAGATTGCCCCTCTCTGCTCCACTCTCTTGGTCTCCAAGGCCCTCTTCTAGACTAGGAGCCTTGTACACATAGACACAATATAGGGCATTAGACTTCTGGTCAGGAACACCCAGGAGGAAGATTTCAGCCCTCAAGAAGCAAATTTGCCCCCTTGAGCAAAGTTTTAATTTGTCTGATGAACCCTGGAGAGACAGTGGGTAAGGAATTCACTCCTGATGGGGACAGTTCTGTTCAGAATCTTGATTTTGATAACAGATACTATAGCAACCACATGTATCACTTGACACAGCTTTCAGCATGGTCGACTACTTTAAACAATTCTCCTTAGTCTTTGATATTTCCTTTGACAATGACTATCACCTGCTACCTTGCCAGGAAAACAAGCAGTGCGCAGCTGACTAGTGGTGGGAAACATTAGGCCATTAAAACACTTCCCAGTGAAGTATGTTTCTACATGGAAACCGTGTTACAAAGAGCCCTATTCTTTTTGAGATGCACACATGCATGACTCCTATTCACAGGAGCTACGCGAGTGAATCCAAAGTAAAACAGGCTCGAAAGTGTCTACATTTACCAAACATTGATCCCACACAGAAAGTGCCTTTTAAGAATGACATATTCTTTGACGTTCTGCATCTTACTTTTGCTCTTCAAAAACAAAAGACTCTGCAATGACCACGTCCCCTACATTAAAAACCAAAACTGGTACTATAATCACCAAAAAAACCCATAAAATAAAAATTATCTACCTAATAGACAGAACAAAAGTTTTTTTCCACGTTTCTTATCCCATTGGAAATTTAGCAGAGTTCTTTTATTTGCATCAACTTCAAATATCTGTTCTGTCACCTTTAAAATGCAGATAATGTAACTCACGGGTGTGCTCTTCTCAGGAGAGGCCACACAATGCTCAATCAGGCTTTACAAAACACATAGTCCTCTGCTGGGTCAGCACAAACCTGCGGAGCACCAAGGAAAAGCTACAGGAAGAGGACTTCTCGCAGTCTCCCACAGAGCTCCAGCCTCCACCACCCTTTGGGAAGGGTGCTGCCCAGCCCCAGCCCGCCTGCTGCCCTGGGAGCTAATGAAAAGAGCATGAGGAGGATCCCCAGGCACTTTCCTCCCCCTCTCAATCCACAAAGGGTGAGTCACAGTTTGACCCTAACTTAACACTCAGGCTGTAAACTTACTTAACACTTGTAGAGGAATTTATTTTTTTCAAACATACTGATGGCAGCATATGGCCCATCGACAGGTTTATTATTATAAGACACTTTTTCCACCAGGTTATAGTCTTTTTTATAAACATATGTTTCAGCACATAATAAAAACCCCTAAGAACTGTTTCTGAAATGTGCAGGCACAGAAACTACTTTTCAAGGTTTGTCAAGACAATGAAAGAAACAATGTTTAAAGAGACTTCCATTTTTCTGAAGGTCTTTCTCTAAATGTCTTTTAAATCCAAAGGTGCTTGAGAGTTACGCTTGTTTAAAAAAACAAAAGAATGAAAAAGAAAAATGAGTTCTCTTTGTTAATACCACATTCTTCTCTATTTTGTCAAAGCAATCACTTTTGTACTTAGTAAAGTTTCTCCTTCCACTAAAGAGACCTTTTAACTGTGCTTTATATCAGAACATGTGGTTTATGGATGAATGATAAGATTCCGAAAATTAGGTGGCATATTATAAAGAAAATGTCAACACCACACTGCTACAGTCATGTGAACTCACGGGTGCAAAGCCACCCTTGACACTCTGTGCCCTTCAGCTGCACTAATAAAGACCTGCTTGTGCAGTCAAGGTGGTTTGATCACAAACTTCCACCCATCTGCAAGACTGTATCTAAGTTAAAAGCCTAAAAACAAGTCACTGCTTGATTTTCCTATAGACCACATTTGTGTTCTTAAGAAATAAGGCTTCCTGTCTATGCAGCCATAACGCAATTTCTGTGCTATCACCACAATCTTCAGGGGGGAAAGAAAAAGTCACATAGTGTACACTTCATTCAAAAAAATCCCAAACTCCTCTTATTCTTAATGCTTTCTCCCTAACATCTCACAATATATTTAGCACAAGCAGGCTTGGTTTTAAAAGCAGCTTCCTCAATACATCCAAATAAGACCCAACTCAGGTATGTTTGCTAGCAGCTTTGTTTCCTACCACCCAGGCTCAGAGTCTCCTGTTGAAAGGAGCCTGCAGCTGAAACACAAACTGGGACTCACTGGGGTCTAGCCCACTTAAAGGCGATACAAAACATTTCACTAGTTTCATGGGACTGGATATTAGGCATGTGGGTCACTGAAGACACCAGAGCCTTACAGAATGTATGATACAATATATTAAATACTTCTTAGCATTAGAAAGGAATTTTGCGATCCTTTCAATGTTTCATTGGTATTTCGGGTATTTTGGAAAAGAGCACTTCTTTTCTATATGTTTCGTCCCCCAATGATACTCCCCACAAAAGGCAGATGTTTTAAGACACTGGAAAAAATAATCATACACAGGCAGATTTGAAGCCTAAAGAATAAAAATCTCTAATTTTATCATCGGCATACTGTTTTAACTGGCATGCATGAGCTTGCATTCAAAGAAAACTCATTTGTTAAAATTAATCAGTGACTTCTCAGCCAATTTGTCAGTTAACTACTACCACGTCTGGACATGATTAGTTAGCTTCTCTGGGAGATACAGGGCGCCCTCTGTAATGCTTCCACAGGATGAAATCCTAAACCCAGTGAAGCCTTTGAACATTTTGCAAGCAACTTTTTCACATGGAGCCAGCACCTCATGGATGCTGCTGTAGGCTCTACTTTTTTCTGCTTTCACAGATCAAGCCTTTCTAGGAGAGAAAGGCCAACAGCTTCAACAATGAACACACTCTTTCTCCACCAGCAGACAGAGCAATTGCGGGTCCCTGGGCTGTGTTTGGAAACACTTAACTGGCGGGATCGTTTGAGGCTAAGATGAGGCATGATGTACGAGGCTTCTGACAAGGGGGCTGGCTCTGCTCATCTAATTGCGGTTGCTGCTCCTATGATGTGGAAACCTGTCTATTAGAAACCACATTTCACAGGTGACTGAACAGCCATCAGATGGTAACAGCTTTCATTTGTTACTGACCTCCCTTCCCTGATGCAGCGTAAGGGTGAATGGCCCAATATTCCATTGTCAGTCCAGAGCCAAACACCTCCTGCTTTGTATGGTGAATTATAAAATACCTGCGTTTTTCAGACTGCGTTGAAACAGCACTTTTAACTAGCATTTTCTCATCTAGGCATCAGCCTCATAAGAGAATGGCAAATTCTTCCCTACTCAATTATGCAAAGTTTGAGGGCATTTTGGACTATGATTGTAGGGTACATCACTACATTTTATACACAGAAGGTATTTACTCAGAACATCATGGGCAGACGTGACTTGCTATTTCAGAGACAGGATCAGAGCCTTTGCTGAGAAACTAATATGACAGTGACTAGACCAAAAGTAGTCCTTCCAGTGGTGGACTGAAAGACAATTCCACTACCAAAATTAAATACAGAACTTAGCACAATTACTTTATACTGGGGATCCTATAAAGAGACTTCATCAAATTTTACACCCTCCAGACCTCTGGCTCCATCAATGACACAACAGATTCAGAAAGCGACAAAACAAATCTCCCCATCTTGCTAAGCCCTCTGTACCTGGTTGGCTACATACCTTCCAGCCAGACAAATACATATCATGTGTGAAGGAGAAACTTTCCAAAGTTAACAGTCATTTCGTTGTTACAAAGATTTTGTGTTCAGTCCTCAGAGCACTCGCAGCCAATTCACAACCCCAGTAACACCCTACTCTCGGATAGCATTCGTACAATTTAATACAATAAACAGTAGACTGAACAAAACCTGCAGTGAATCCTACTTTGATGACAACCACAGAGCTATGCAATGAATAACATTTGCTTTTAATTTACATTTAGATTTCTTAAGCACACCTTCCAGAATGCACAGTGTGCTAATGCACACACAACCAGCTGTATGGCTGCATCACATAACAGCAATCCAGGCCACCACACCCCACAGCTAAGCTCTGTTCCACCTCCCCAGCTCCTCCAAGCCTCTGGCCATCTTCAGCAGCATGGAAGAACTTGCCTCTCCAAAGTGACTGGTGTCAAAGAGGGCTTTGAAGGTCTGTAGACCAACAAGGTCTGCCAGAGCATCCGTCAGGTTCAAGCTCCCAAGGTCAAGGACCCTCATCAAGAACACTGGCAACAGCTCCCTGATCTTTAACTCTTCAAGTGTTTATCCTTCTGGAAAGAGACAATCTCTGAAAAAACGCATACAGCAAACAGAATGATTTTGGCATGCTTTGCCCTCAAGGCCAGCTATTGAAGCACTGATTCTAGTCTATGTAAAATTTTCAGACCAGATAAAAAGAAATCCAAATTTCTTCACAAGACTGTTTTTTTTAAAAGTGTAACAGATCAAGGAACTCAGTTTTCTATGATTGCACCTTAGAAAAAACAGGATCTAAAATACAAAATGCTCACAAACCCAGTAACAAGTAACAGGGGTTTTTACCAGTATAATATGGTAGCTGTACTCAGCTTTTCACATGATTTTGCACTCTGAATATGTCACCATGAGTTCTACTGGAGGAAGATGGCATTTATTGTGAAATTAATATATGTAATTAAGCACATGAAGAAGGGTTTGCTGAATCTGAACCCTTTATTGTAAATACTTTATGGTGCTGATTTCATCCATGCCACTCCTTTCACATTTTTAACATCATTTTCAGTACATACAATGTCAGTGGAAGAAATACTCTTAACCTCAGTAAGCATTTAAAAACTTCCAGAAAAAAAAATTATTCCAACTTTCCCATTTGTGTCATGGATTGATTGATACCTAAATATGAATTAGAGAATTTTAAGGAAGCTCAAAACACATTAACATATGAATGGCATGCAGAACAATTGCTCAGAATTTCTACCAGCAAAATCAAAATGCAACTGCTTTTAGTTATGCAGATTGAAAATGTAGTGTCAGGACTGCAAGCAAGAGCCTAAGAAGTGCAAAGTTCAGGGAAAAGCCATGTATGCAGCTGCTCCAAAAATAACCACAGTCAGATAAAAGTCTGAAAGCAATTATTTGGGGTGAATATTGTACACAGACCACTGCACTAAGCTTCTGTAATTAAACAAGGCAAAAGTTCAGATGGCGCCTAATAAGCCATTTACTACATTAATTATATTCAAGTGTGGCAGTCTAATGGTTGGTAATAAGTAACAACAAGGGGAATAATTTAAAGAAAGTATCTGATGTTGTAAATTTCTCTCTTTTTCATTCAACAGTACCAATGTAGCCAGCCAGCCTTTCTAACACACTTCAAACACATGAAAGGGATACTGCTTAGTGTCAGGAAGAGCTATTTCAGGGTTGTAAACCTTTAGGCTGAGCAATCCAAAGCCTTACTCAACAAAAATGATCCCTTCACTACAAAAGTAGCAGCAAAGTCAGATTTTCCATTCCTTGAAGCAAGTCCCTGTGTCTTTGTTCCAAAGTTACAACGCCACAGGGGCAACCAATTTTTTTTTGTAGCAACAACAGCATCTTAGCAGACCTTTGCACATCAACAGATTTCCCACTGACCCTATTCCCTGGACTTGCCTTCACACTGATCACACAGCCTCTGTACACATCTGTGATTTTAATAGCATTTTCGGTAAATTCTTAACAAGATAAGTAATATTAGAGAGGTATTTAATGTATTTTGGCTTATTTTAATGCCATTAATAGCTAAATACATGGAAAATGAGCCTACACCATATGCCCTAGTACTTCTCTGTAGACCACTAGCCAAGTACAGAGAAGTTTCCAAACCACAGTCTGAAAATTACTGCAGGGAGATTTGCACACTATTTCTGAAGGGCCAGTAGCATTCCAACAACTCATGTAAAAGTCAGCATGCCCCAATAGTTTATGCAGTAAGCAGCACACACAGTAAGCAGCATCAGTTCAGAATGCAATTGTTAGGATGCTACCGCCAGGATGCTGTTCTATCTTGTTTAACTAATCTGCAATAAAAAAATCCAAACAAAATCTGTAGTACTACAGTTATTTTTTTAATTCTGCTTTCTTGGTTTTAAATCAGGAAACAAAACCACCAGATTTTACATATGCTTAAACCTATGTTTAACCTAAGAAGGCATATAACAATAATTTTGCAGATTCCAAAAAACAAGAGATCAGAAGAACATACAACTTCATCCATTACATCTTTCCACTACAACATTTACACATGCAACCCTAGCATCTCTTTAAGCTCCCTTTAAAAAGTTTTTGTAACACTCTCCCTATTGTTTGGCCTTTCTTTTCATTTCCTTGGTAGAAAACATGTAACAAGCCATAGATGTAGAACTCTGTAACCTTGCAACAAACCTCTAACATTTTGTATACATCCTCCAACTCTGAACGTGCAGTGTGGACAATGCTGGGAAATCCTGTCCTCTGCCCAGATGAAGTGTAGAACAGAAAAAGTTCTCTGACTACCACACTAGGAGTTTTAGACATCCTAAACTCAATCAGAGAAGACTTCTGCTTACAAATAGTTTGAAGTCTTCACTTACAAGATCTCAAATCCAGCAATTCCACAGCAAATGGCAAGAAGAGCCTGCCTCCTACAGTAGAGGTGTCCACAAAGCTGTCAGCTGCAGAAATCAGTGCTGAGTGTCCTTGGGTTTGAGTGCACAGATAGGACCTCACCTCCAGAGCCTTTATCACAGCTTCTCATTCAGCAAATACAACACATCTTTTCCCAATAGTGCAGCAGCTGGTCTTAGCAAGATACACACAAAAATAGTAGGTATCCATGGCAGGATTTCCATTCAAACATTATTTTAATCAGAAACTGCCCATTAAAGAATAATACCTCTAAACCATACTTCAGATTTACATAAATAATAAAACTCCCTCAAATAAAAAAACCAAAAAAACTGCAAGAGCTCCATCTTCAAATGGAAAAACTGTAGTAATTCTTTCCCCATATCCAACAGCCCCACACTATCAAAACCAGCTGAATTATTTTCACCTGTTTTCCAAACAAAAAAAAAGATATATACATACATATATACACATATTAAAATTACCTGGATGCAGACACCATGCCTGGAAAGTTTCATTGCAAAAGGGTTAAAGTTCAGAAAGTTTGCAAGACTGAAAAAGGAAAATCAAATTTAAAAATGTGTGAAAACCTAAACCTTGAGGTTTGCCGCTGCCTCCTGCCTTTCTCTTAGCATTTCCCTCCACATCTGAAATGAGATGACTGAACGTTCTCCAAGTTATCAACTAAATTACTTGAATGAGTGACCCAGTCAATTTTTTTCTAGTACCAAAAGAAGCACAGTGCCACAACAAAATAAACTAGAAATGGTAGTCGAGCATTAGCGACTATAACATTCCCGATAAATTATAAAACGAGACCACAGAAGTGATCCACACCGCTTAGTAAAGGTGAATTCACCGAGAATTTCTTTTTTCCTTTGAGAATATCGATTTTTATATGCTACCACAGCTGCCTAACTATTGATAAGAGCAATCTGCAAAAGCAAATATAGAACTAACAGAACAGCCTTGAAAAGCAACCACAAAAAAGGGTCTCATTTAAATTCCTGGAAAGCGCTGTTTCTCTAAACGTATCTATTCAAGCTCTCTTGAGCAATCGAGCTCTCCTAAAACACATCCTGCACACTCCCCACCCGAAAACTGTTAAGCCAAGAAGCCACTAAGCCACGCCACTGAGAACCCATATGGCTTCACCTACAGGGTTTTCTTTCCAGCCAAAGCTGTACAG